>JAPKLW010002360.1:39816-93317 GCA_026898455.1 Plectranthus barbatus | reverse complement strand
ATTTTGTAGAAAATAAATATGTTTATAACCTTTAAATTTTATTCCATAAATTATTTCTCGGATTTTACATTTGGCATACTTGTTTTTAGTATGATTTTTACTTCATTTTCACTATTTTAAGCTATTTGGCCAAAACATAACCGCATCACTGTAATTAGATAAACAGGAAAATTGCAAATAAAGTTTCCAATTTAAATTGTGCATTTATAGTAGTACGTGGGAAAAACATATCTAATATACCCATTTTTGATTAAAATTGAATTGTGCTTTTTGAAACTATAATTGCAAATCGAATATGTTAGTTCAAAGATAAATTCATGTAAAGGATGACCAACCATGTCAAACATGCTTTTATGAGAGTAGTGAGCTCAATGATGTCGACCTAGGGATGTCAAACATGTTAATTTATCAGATTTTAGATCAGCCTTATAAAAATATGGGTAAATCTATTTGGGTTAAACAAGTCACAATTTTTTTCATGTTGGGAATTTTCAACCCTAACCCAAATCTTATGGGTTTCGGGTTGGCCCATCGGACTGACGAAATTACGATTTATTAAATTTTTATTTTTTATTAAACTTAAGTATTTATTATTTTATTAATAAAATATAATTGTATAATAATAATAATAACACTATAACTATTTTTGTAATTGCATACTTTCATAAAATGTTGTATTATATACTAAGGCATTATATTATTTAATTATATAGCTCCAATAATATTTTTTTTTAAAATAAATAAATATATTAATTACAAAAGAACATTGCATGATATATCATATTGCAATATATATATATATATACATATATATATATGTTGGTTCCCGAGATCAGAGTAGTTGTAATGCAGCGGAAAATTAAAGGTTCTTGCACTTATCTTGCTGAGGTTCTGACTCAGCAAGGATTTAGATTGCTAAAAAAGTTCTTAGATCAATTGCAATTTATACTCCAACAATTTTGAGGTGTTGGGTTTCAATTCAACGATAACCGATAAATAACATGAAAAAGTAAACACAAGGATTATAGTGGTTCGGACAACTGTCCTACGTCCACTCTACAGTCTGCTTACTGGAATTCATTAGAACTTGATACAAGGAGTTGAACTTGATCTCTAACTGCAGGCAGCACCTCCGTCTGGCCACAGCGCACCTTCAAGCAGCTCCCCCGATATCAATCTTCTCAGCAACTCTTGGAGTGAGGACGCACCTCGCAGCCTCCTTGAATGTCGGACTTAGGAGTTTTAGAGTTCCTCCAGGAACTTATCCAACTTGTGGCAAAAGCCCGTAATAGTCAACCTTACAGAGTAAGACAACTGTTGAGTTCTTTTTATGATTAGAAAGAACTTCAAGATAACTCTAGAAGTAAACTTCTAAAGTCTCGTGTTTATCGCCAATGATAGCTTCTGCGAAGCCTCAAATTTTAAGTGTTCCGTAGAGCAATAGAAAATTCGGTAGAGTTTGTGTTTGATTTTTGCGTATGATTGATCTCTTATGTTTTTATGCAAATCCTCTGCTATTTATACACAAAGATTCTAAACTTTGAATCTTTAGTCTGTTAGAGACAGATTGGTGAATGACCAATCTTCTTCCTTCCTTTTTTGAACTGCACAGAGACATTTCAGGACTCCCTTCGCTGCTTCGTTCTTTTTTTGTCATGCAGGCCTTGTGTCAGAACGGATCTCCAAGTGATACTAGGAATCCTTCTGATTTTTGTTATGTAAACCTTCAAATCCAGGAGATTCCTTAAAATCATGAGATTGATGGACTTTTCATTTTTGATATGCTTGCTGCAGACATTTGCTAGACTCTGGGAATGTTGTTGTAGGAACTCTCTGTTGAGTCCGCTAAGCATTTGTTGAGATCCCAACAACCTTGCTGAGATCTAGCATATTGACATTTTGCTTTACTTCAGACTCTTCATTATTTGTGTGCTATATTCTTCTAGAAATCTTGCGACTTGCTAAGTGCCCTCAGCAATCTTCATGTATTTTTCGTTTTGTGCTAACTTTCCTTATCTTCATTGCTTTACTAGCCTCTTCAACAATCTCCAAATCTTTCAGGAACATTGCAAACTTTTCAATTCTTCAAGCGCTTTGTTTAGCTCCTTCTGCAACCGTTAGAAATCAATTCCTAACTCTATTACAACTCAACCAAAAGTATCCTATACAGGACTTTTACAATTTCAACCCAATGTTGAGTTGCTACACACTAGGCAAACCTAACTTTGATGCACCAAAACAAATACAAATAATATACGACCAAAGGAGAACAATATTCCCAACAATTTCCCCCTTTTTGGTGCGATCAAAGCCCTACAAAAAACTATCTTGCTGATCACGGGAAAGAAGACTCCTAAGTTTACAAAAATAAATCTAGTAATCTAACTCAGTATGTCGACATCAAAGACTTAGTACTGTTAAAAAAACTTCCCCCTCAAAACAGGAAGGATATTGCTCGATAAGCACATAACAACATTCACTCAAGAAGAAAACAGAGTGATACAAATATGAACAATAACAAACTATCAGCAGTCCACATGCAATTTGCTGATTACACAAAGAGTGTAAATTCAGCTAAGTAAAAAGATCAGAATTGGACTATGAGATTTTGTCGTCAATCTGGGTAAGTTTCCATTAAATAATTTCAGCAATGAAGTACAAGGAAACTAAAACCAACAAAAGTTATAGAGATACAAAGATAGAAAGAAATTACTTCTGAGTTGTAGAGGAATTGGAATCCACATTATTTGAACCTGGAGACCCGGTGGTTTTGTTGAGATTGTTAATTGATGTTATAGTATACTTCATGAATTTGTCGACCAGGGCATCTCTCTTATCTTTGTCGATTTGTTCCCTCTCTTCTTTTCTTCTTCTTTCTTCTCTATCTTCTTCCTCTTGTTGTCTCCTCAAATCCTCTTCTAGCTTTCTGCAAGCTTCTAGGCGGAGACGCCTCTCTTCCTCTTCCTTTCGCCTTTCAGGTTCTTCAGCCTTCTGTCTCTCTTCCCACTCTTTGATCGCATAAAAAAGGTTAGCAGAGAAAGATGCAAACTCTTCCTTCATTGATAGGCGCAAATCTTCCTTGGCCTTTTCCATTCTGGAATCCAGGGCAGCATCAATGTAGGCCTGAACATCGCTCTAAAAAGTACTTGAGCTCAAGGGCTCAATAGTTAGGACCGGGGGTGGCTTAGTAGTAACAACTTGGCTAGTAGAAGGGGGTGGATTCTCAGCAACAATCTCCATGGACTGGGCTCCTCACCAGGAGTCACAATCTCAGCAACGACTTGCTTCATGTTAATGTTGATGTCTTCAATGTTCGGTTTGGGAGATTCTAGCTCTGGCTCATAAACGATTAAGCGCATAGCAAGATAGGTCACAATATCATAAATTTGAGGACGAAACTCCTCCATTCATCTTCCTTCTTCAGCCTTCTTCCTCTCTTTATCTTCTTTGGTCAAACGGGCCAGCAACTGAGCAGCAGCAGTAGTCTGCTTCCTTGTTGCAAAAGACCACAACACGATCCCAAAGGTGGAAGACTCAGCAACTGGGGCATAGACAAATTGGGGCTATGAACTGTCTCCCATATCAGCACGATGCTCCTTGATCTTTCCAATCCGCTCCAGCACCTACTTCTCTCAGTATTGTCTCTTGGACGTCTGATCCATCCTATCATCAATCCATTCCTCCTCTCTCCTCCAGTAATTTAACCCCAAACTAGCCATCAAAATGGTACGAATCTCAAAATATAACTCATGGTTTACAAATTCAAACCTCCTCCATCGTTGGAACTTCTTCTTGTGAAAAAGAAGTTCAGTAGATTCACCTTCAAACTTTGCAGCAAATGTGGTTAGGAATTCCTCTGAGAGTTGGGCCTCAATAAATAAAAAAAATTTGTTCATCCATGGGATGAGGTCAGCATTATCCTCATTAGCAACCGCCACTGCTGGAAACCATTGAGCGATTCTTTGTGATCAAAATTGACGGTGTGGTAAACTAGTGGGGGGCACGCGATAGATAGTCTCAATCACAGGCTACTTCCCTATTCCCTTGCCATCAACAACTGGCAGAGATACCTCAACAGTATCAGACGCCGTACATATGTCGACTACCTCCCCATCAAGATCACTTGGAATAGAATTCAAGGACAAACCAGACACTTCGGGGGTGGATGAAGCAACACGCATCTTCCATAGGGAGTCAATGGTCTCCTAAAGATGTTTGGAGGAATCCACAACAGTAGCCCATCCTGGGACTTTAGATGGTGAAAATCCTAGGGCCCTAAGGCGCTGTTGTTCCCTCAGCCTTACTTTCTTTTTCAGTTCTTCCGCCAGTCGTGCCGGGATGGTTGCCCGTGGTTGTGGAACATAGATAATTTCCAAAAACTTTCCCTTGGTTGCTATGTAGGCCTGCAGATCTTCATACATCACAAAACCAAGAATTTTAGAATAAACACATTTAAGGAAATACTGATCATACTCCTCATCTGATTTGATTTGAGATGATTCAGCGTTCTTGGCATTAGCAGACTTAGCAGCTTCCACTTTCTCAAGGCCAGAATCCCCTTACACTGCTGCCTTCACAACATCTTAAAAAAGTGTTGTCTTCTCCTTGCGCGACAGTCTGCTCAACAACAACTCCAACACCACCACTTCCACCTTGCGTAATGGTGGGCTTAACAACCAGATTGACATGGCTCCCTTCCCCTGGCACTGGAATCTACCGTCCAATAATTACAACACCACTACCACCACCTTGCACGGTAGTGGGCTTATTAAAGAAACCTGAAGACAACATCTTGTTGAACTCCTCATCAGAGACAACATCAGGATTTACTGCTTGATCATCCTCGGGCCTAGCAACCTGCTTGCCTTTGCGTTTATCTGATGTGGAGGCAACTACTTTCTCAGCAACCTTCTCTTTCTCCTGTCTCTGCTTCTCAGGCAAATGCCTTGACTTGCTAAAAATTGGCATCTCTGCTAAAAAGTTATCTCCTGCATAACCTTGTTAAATCCTTGTGCTCTTGCCATTTTGCCATCTCCTTGGCTAGCATAGCTTTCTTTCTAGATTCTTGCTCGCTCAGAGACATCAGCTTTCACTTGGGGTTTCTTGGAGTTGAAACATCAGTGAGAATTTATACCGAAATGGTATTCCCTTGAAAGGCATGACCCCTTCCCTTTTGGGTGGTGACTTCTCCTTCAACAACATCGTGCCTTTGTTTCTTGTACTTTTTCTCCACTGGCGCCTTTTGCCTTTGCTTCCATCTTTGCTAGGGCTTGCTAGGGGTCCTCGTCTTCTACAGGGGCTTCTCAACTGGATTCAGGCGAGTGATATCTGGAAGTTTCTCCATCTCCTTGAACAAACTTTCAGTCTCTGCCTCCCTGCTTGCCTCCTGTATCTCTTCCTCGGTCATGGGGATGAAAATTTGTGGAATGAATTCTCCCTTATCATATTATTTTTTGCCGGAGATAGGATCATTCTGATCCTCATTCCTTTTTCCTGTTTGAGTTCTCGAATGCTTGACATCCACTTTTGGTTGGTGGTGTTTGGTCACCAGCGTGTAATCTATGGGCAGCAGGGGCTCGCCTCTATCTAACTTTGCCTCGAGGATAAACCCTTCAATAAAATAGCTTATCTTTTGACCAAAGCTGACATCGGTGGTGAATGTGTGCTCGGTCTTGATTGTTAAGTTCTTCTGTGTGTGCTCCAACCATTTGTTATAGATGAACTCCTCCCAATTGTCACGGATGTCTTCGTCCAATACCATCATGAAAAAATTCTCTTCGCACTGAGTTCGAAGTGTGAACTAGCTTTGCACTGAAGCATCCGAATCACCATTATGGCCAAGTGCTTGTGCGATTCCGTGAGTTGCTTGATTAGTGTTGCAACCTTCCACAACTTCTTGGCATATTTCTCCTGCTTCCACTACAGCCAACGATTTTTCATCTCATCCTTATCATCAACCTTATAGGTGGCGATGTTTTTTTCCTTCATTCCGTAGACCATATTTGGCAGCAAGCACTAGCGGGCTAGCTATGATCAAGGTTCCAAAAACACACATTGTAAACGATGACGTATCTTCAATGATGACTGCTCTTGCGTAGAACTCCGCCACCATATGCAGCCTGAACCTCAGCGGTTTTGCAGTCAAGTATTTCATTAACCTTTCACTCCTGAGCCGATTCATAATCCATGGAGGGAAATGATTTGCACACAGCGGCTCATAGAGGATCTTATCTTTCTGGACCTGTGCAGCCCTTTTATGTGCATTGGTAAGTGTTCCCTCTTTTTTCTTTTTGGCTATTGAAGAAAGACGTCAATGCCCTATTAAATCGTCGATGTATTCCTTTCTGAAAATGACATTAAACATCGGCATATGTGCTTCTTGTGTAATAGCAAGAGCAGTCCCTCGGCCAAATATTTCTGCCGTGGGACTGGTACAGTTTGAAGATTCTACCATTGAAGTACTTTCCAAACTTAGGCAAATTGAAAGAAATGGGATTGAACATAGAATGTTTGAAGTTCGAATCAATGCTCTGAGTGCAATAGGGTTTAAATGAATCCCAAATCATCCTTTTTTATAGAGAAGTGTTATAGTTTGAGCGAACGGCTGTAGCGTGGTGTCTAGCTGGAAGATCATCGAATGTGGTGTGGTGCGACAGTTCGCATTTGAACCACATGATGATAGTGTGCGAGTGGTCGACGTGGAAATATCTCATTTGTCGCTCTCCTACAGAGCATTAATTCCTGCATTTAATTTTGCTTGTAGCAAAAGTTTCCTTCGATTGGAGACTCCCACCTACCAAGAGATTTGAAATTCATTCGTTGGATTGCATCTACTAAATGAGATTTGCTAGCAAATGACAAAGCAAACATAAACGCCTTGTTGAGAGCTTGGACTCAACAAACGTCAGGAGCTTTGCTGAGATCTTGGACTCAGCAATCATAAGGGACTCTGTTGAGAGCTTGGACTCAACAATCTTTTTCGCAGTATAAAATTTAACGATTATCGCATTTAGTAATAAGTCTCCTTAGCGATCCATCGCAACAATAGTAACTCAGCAATCATAGTACGGTAAAAATCCTAATGATTGCTAATTAACAAAAATTTATTCTTGAAAGCATGAGCTCGGACACACTTTAATCCGCATCAAATTCAGAAGTCCAAGAAATTCGAGAAGACCTGAAATAGAATGAGAGCTAGGACTCATTCTTCCATTACATTATCCAACTCCAGCCGTCCATTTTTGAGAAACAGTTATTTGAATATGCTCTGTGCTAGAGGTTTGGTGAAGATGTCAGTGAGTTGATCATTAGTTCAGATATATTCCACAAAAATGTCCTTTTTCTCCACGTGATCTCGGATGAAATAATGCCTAATATCGATGTGCTTGGTCCTTGAGTGATGTACTAGAGTTTTGTGATGCACATTGCACTATTGTTGTCGCAGTAAATCGAAACATAGTCAGTGCTGACTTCATAATCTTGAAGTTGTTGTTTGATCCACAACACCTGTGTACAGAACTCGCAACAGCCACATATTCAACTTCCATTGTGGATGTTGCTACCGAGTGTTGCTTCTTGCTAAACCATCTAATCAGCTTGTGTCCAGGAAATTGGCATGTTCCACTCGTGCTCTTGCGATCAATCATGCATCCTCTAAAGTTGGAGTCTGAATATCCGATGAGCGTTAGATCATCAGCGTTGGGATACCAAGTTCTAATCAATTCGGTTCCTTTCAAATACTTGACGATTCTCCTTACTGACTCCATGTGTGACTTTTTTGAATTTGCTTGATACCTTGCAGACACACCAACAACATACAAAATAACTGGTCTGCTGGCCGTTACATATAAAAATGAACCAATTATACCTTTGTATGATGTTGGATTGACGAATTTGCCTTCCTCATCCAAAGATATTTAACAATCTTGGCTCATGGGTATCTGCAGAGTCTTAGTTTTCCCCGAGCAGTATTTGTTGATGAGTTCTTTTGTACATTTATATTGATGTATAAAGATCCCTTCATTGGATTGCTGAACTTGTAAGCCTAGGACATAGGACATGTTTCCTATCATACTCATCTTAGAATGGTTCTACATAAGCTCTGCAAAATTTTCACATAAGGTTAGATACTTGGAACCAAAAATAATATCATCCACATATATCTCCACTAGCAATATGTTTTCACCATCCTTGATCAGGAAGAGAGTGCGGTCGATTTTCCCTTTCTGAAACCCGTTGTACGGCAAGAATTGGGATAACGTCTTGTACCACGCTTTGTGAGCTTCTTTAATTCATATAGCACATTTCTCAATCTGTACACCTTGTTGCCTTGCTCAAACCCAGGAGGTTACTCCACGTAGACTTCCTCCTTAAGTTCTCCATTTAGGAATGAGCTCTTGACATCCATCTGAAAAACAGTGAAGTAATAATGTGCAGCATATGCAAGGAATAACCTGATTGCTTCCACTCTGGTACTTGAGCAAATGTCTCATCAAAATTGATTCCTTTACATTAAGTGTATCCTTTGGCTATGAGCCTTGCTTTATTTATCACAATGATTCTATTCTCATCCCGCTTATTCTTGAACACCTACTTTGTGTTGATTAATAGGTGAGTAGGGCATTCCACTAAGTCGCAAACATGATTGCGGTGAATTTCGGTAGCTCTTTTTGTATAGCATTAATCCATTTGGCGGATTATAAAGCTTCAGCAACCTTGGTTGGCTCTGTCTATGATATGTAACAGGCTAGCAGAGCACTTTGTCTGGTGCGTACTGGATCTGTAAGGTTATCCAATATTGCGTCTGCTGGGTGGTTCCTTAGCAACCAATTTGGCTTTGACAATTCTGTGACTGGAATGGATTGACTGTTGGGTCCTATAGTTGGAGTTCCTCAACAAGAACATCAAATAGTTGTAAATTTTCAACATTCTCAAGACTTCTTGCTGAGTACTCATCCGCTGGATTGTTATCTGTTGGAATTCCATCTACAAGATTGGTATCTGCTGGATTAGCAACGGTTGTTCCCTCAACAGATTGCTCTAGTATATCCTTAGCAAAGTTATCTTCAATAGTCCTTTCGCCATTTCTTGGAGGACTATCTGTAGAGTCATTGTTTTCATGAATGAATCCTCCTTCCAGAGTTCCCCTTAGATGTGTGCTTTCTTTTAGAGATTTACTCTGTGACGCATCAGCAATGACGTTTGCATCACCAGCTCTCCCAATTGTTTGATGACCAATCGAGATTTCTTGCAGAGATGTGTTTTCACTCATAGACCTAGTTAGAGCAATTGGTTCAGCATCGGAAAAATTTGAGCCCGATTGTCCATAGAAATCACTGGTCTCCTTAATAACTTCTCCTTACTCTTTCACGGTCCTGCGTACTAGAATAACTTAATCAAAAATAACATTACATGTTATTTCCACAAGATATGTTGTCTTGTTCAGCACTCTATAACCCTTGTGGGAAGGATGTTCGTAGCCTAAGAACACCTCTTCATCAGCCTTGGGAGAAAAAGTGCTCAACTTTGACTTCCCATTGTTATAGATATAACATGGTGAATCGAAAGCACGAAAATAAGCTAGGGAAGGCTTACGGCCATGGTATATTTTGTAGGGTTTTTTTGAAACCGAGCATTCAGTCCACTTCTATTTTACGTGTAGCATGCTATCATCACTGCTTCTCCCCAATATCTTTGTCTAAGGTTTGTATCAGGAAGCATGGTCCTTACGGCTTCCTTTATAATTTTGTTCCTTCTCTTTGCTAGACCATTTTGCTGGGGTCTTCTAGCAGTGGACCTTTCATGTCCTATCCCAACATCAGCGCAAAAATCCATTAAAGCACCGCTGCAAAACCCAGTACCATTGTCATATCTAATCCTTTTTACCATGACCTCCTTGTCATTTTGAACGCGCAGTTTAAGCTCCGGTAGGATCATCTTGACTTCTTCTTTAGTTTTCAGCAATTTTACCTATGTGTACTTGGAGTAATCATCAACCACAACTAGTGAATAGTTTTTGTTACCTACGGTGGGTGGAGTCATTGGGCCGAATAGATCCATGTGCAATAGCTCAAGGATTCGCTCTGAGTGTGGCCTTTTCTAGATTTGACTTGAAGGTTGCCTTGGTTTGCTTCCCTTGCTGGAAAGCTTTGCACACACCTCCCTTTCTGAAAGTTTCTTTTGGAAATCTTTTGACAATATCATTCTTGGCTATGGAATCCGAAGGGAATCTTCACCAGATATTCGGATTAGAGTTGGGATACAGATCAGAAGATCAGATCAGGAGGAACATCTTCTTTCTTCTCCCCCTCTTTGTTTTCGAAAATTATATATTAATTTTCTTAGATTTAATTCCTCAATCTGTTAGGAATAAATCTTGGCGCGTGGGAAAAAGGATCGATGATCAAATCTCTACGCACTCGTTCTTCAGGTTTCTACAATCCAGGTATTCCGCATAAACCCCCTTATGCATAATCAATAAGAGCATGCTAGGAATAATCATAGGCATAGCAATTTATTTTTGATATTCCAATTAACGATCTCGGCAAACGGACTTCATGATTCAGTTCACAAATCCCTTCAAACCTTCCATAGATGCATGATGGCTATCTTCCACGATATTATCGAAGAAGTTATGGAGGTAATTATGAATGATTTCTCCATATTTGGTAGCTCATTTGATGTTTGCTTGCAGAATCTTGCTACTGTATTGGAGAGATGCGCTGAGACAAACCTGTGTCTCAATTGGGAGAAATGACACTTCATAGTTCGAGAGGGGATTGTGCTGGGACATCGAGTATCAGTTGAAGGATTGGAGGTAGACCGAGTGAAGGTGGCTGCCATTGATAAGATGCTACCACCGGCAAATGTCAAAGGAGTTTGGAGTTTTCTCGGCCATGCCGGGTTTTATAGGAGATTCATCAAAGACTTCTCGAAGATTTCAAGGCCACTATGCAACCTTTTGGAGAAGGATTTCTCCTTTGTTTTTGATGATTATTGTTTGCAGGCTTTCGAGAGACTGAAGAAGGCCCTAGTGACTGCACTAGTGTTGACTTCGCCAGATTTGAGTGAGCGATTCATTCTTATGTGTGATGCCAGTGACTTCGCAGTTGGAGCTGCCTTGGGTCAGATGAAAGGCAGACTGTTCCATGTCATCCACTACACCAGCAAGAGCATGAATCCGGCGCAGTGCAACTACACCACTACTTAGAATGAGATGTTGGCGGTGGTCTATGCATTTGACAAATTTCGGTCATATCTGATAGGTTCGAAAACAATTGTCTATACTGACCATGCCACCATCAGATACTTGTTTGCGAAGCAAGATGCCAAGCCCCGCCTGATTAGGTGGATTCTGTTGCTTCAAGAGTTTGACTTGGAGATCAAGGACATTAAGAGAAGCGAGAACATGATTGCGGATCACTTATCGTAATTGGAACCACAAGTCAAGGGAGATGACCAGCAGATTAGGATCCGAGAGACCTTTTCGAATGAGCAGATGTGTGCTATTTAGGATCTGCAAGAGACATACAAGTCCAAGACACCGTGGTACGCTGATTACGCAAATTATCTGGTGATCGGTGCTCTTTCGCCTGACTCATCTTCGTATGCCAAGAAGAAGTTCTTGCACGGCATCCGATTCTATTACTGGGAGGATCCTTACCTGTGGCGTATGTTGGGTTTTATGTACAGAAAGCATTTATTATGATGAGTATACATTCAATGGTATTTCCTATATATTTAACAAACGTACATGCGAGTAATAATGATATCTTCTTATCTCACCAATAGGGACGATCATACGGCGTGTTGTAGATTGCCAAAGATAGTATGATCACTTGACCTAGTGAGATATAATATTATCACAGCTGGAACAGCGTACGAGGATAAGTCTAACGGTGTAGGCTGCAACATAGTCAGAAATAAGTAATCTGTCTTGATTACTAGATATGTTGGTACGTACGGTTGCATATTGATTGGACCATAGTGAGATGTATTCTACTGTGTGACATCAGAGAATACAAGATCTTGATCTTGAATCGGTCCAAACCCTAACGAAGGTTCAGGGGTATGCACGGGTTGACTGTATCTCTGACTTGCCATGGTGGAGAGCCTGAGTAACGTGCTCGTATACCCACATCTTGGGTAGCAATAGTTCGCGTATTACAGCCTGAGATTGGAGCTAGGTAACCATATTCGAGTAATAGGATGGGGACATTCCCTGAGGAGCTCAATAACATTCATCGAGCTAAAGTCCTGCAGGCAGATTAAGTTTAAGTACGAGTGATAAGGTTTGAGTGGTACTGCTCAGATCAATAAGATATTAATTAATTGTGGTAGCTTGTCAGAAGCTCCAATAAATTAATGAATTTCCAGTAACCTTAAATATAGCGATTCTCAAGTAAATGCAGTCTGTTCTGATAACGTGGTAATAAAGGGGCAAGTCAGTATTAATTATGTGGTGAAAAATAATTAATATTAATTAATTAATTGTGTCATGGGTTGTGGACATGAGAATTAACTAATTGTTAGGCCCACTTTATTATTTGCATTAGGTCCCAGGGCAGGCCCAATTAAATATGCTGAATGGAGCCAAGTAGCCATTAGGGTTTGAAACCTTAGGTCTATAAATAGACAGTTCTCTCTCACAAACCCTAGTTCAGTTCAAAAGTCACAGAAACCCTAGGGGAGAGAGAGAGAGAGAGAGAGAGAGTGGGCGACGCCTCCTGTGTGACTGGGAGAAGAAGAAATTCGACTCCGGCTTTCACATTCACGGTCCTATGGAATCCTCACCAGTAGCAAGATTGAACAACATTGGGATACAGATCTGTAGACCTAATCTGGGGAACATATTACTCTCTTCTTCTCTTTCATTTAATTAAATCTAGAAATTAGATCTATTGCAAATTTCTATTTTCGCAGATTTAATTAATTCGCGTGGTTGAATCAAGGGATTGGAATTCAAACACGAAAGATCAGATCTGACACTACGGAGTTAAGGTAAACTCAAATCTACTGTATTAAATTCATAGGAGTGTGCTAATGTTTATTGTTTTGATAATTGTTCTCAATATCCATGAACAGACCAGCTTATTTGGATTCGGCAGTTCGATTCGCCATGAAAATCCCTACAGCGTCGATGTGCTGATGGCATCATTCGCCGTTGTGTTCCCCAGTCACAGTGGCGGCAGATTTATGAGGCTTGCCATTCATCTCCTAGTGGTGGTCACCCCTCAGCAAATCGGACCGCCTTCAAGATCTTGGCGAGCGGGTTCTATTGGCCTTCTATCCACGAGGTCTGTCGTGGCTGGATTACATTTGTGATTTATTATTTGCGCAATAAGCATGTGTAGATAATAGGAAAGCATGTTTTACTGCTTTATTATTTACATCTTTAAATAGCATGCTTATGTGATTAATTTCTTGTTGGATTATATTTTTGAATTTTAGACTTGTTTAATTACATGCAAAAATTTGGAAAAATATAATGACAATGAAATTATTTATGTGCGCATTTAAGAAACCTTTTGAATAAAAAAACACTAAGCAGATTTTTTAATTAAAATCAGTAGACCTCCACAAAGTGATCCTAGGATATAAGTGTATCTCCCGTCTTAGTAAACGCCTACGAGTGTAGCTTGCTAATGCCCAAAGGTGCATGGGCTGCAGTTGTTAGGATTTCTAGACAAATAATTTAAATGAATTGAATAGTGGGAGGATTTTGCGTGAACGTCTACGAGTGTATCTTGCGTAATTCTATTCTGATAAGTATTTTAGGATTGATTTAAATTATAGATAACAAAGACTTTAAAGGTCGTGCGGTATGGTCACGTGTCATGCCAAACTGTCTCTTTTGGCTGGAGTTAAATTTGTGGATAAGTGCTTAGAAGCATCTTAGAATATAATGCAGTTGTTGCTTCCTTGTTCTTGAGAGATGTCTTGGTCTAAGGTTTACACTAATTATTAGTTTCATGTGTCTAAGGATTCCTGACATGGTATGAAATTAAAGGATTGGGGCTAAAAACCATCATTCTGGTTGAGGGTGACATCGTAAACGTCTACAAGTGTAGCTTGCGGTGCCTAGGAGGTGCTTACCATCACCTAGAGGACTTTAATCCGGTGAGATTCAAGAGACAGAATCCATCGGAGGCTGAGGAGCGGGGGGATCTCGATTCAGGTGGCCTCAAGGCCTCCTCAATCGATAATCTCGTGTTTCGTTACATCCAGCAATGCATGGAAGTATCTATTGCCGGTAGAAATGAGAGTGAGAAAGTCAGATTTCCCGAGTTATTCGCCCTCTGGGGGATGCTCACGAGGACCCCGGTCAGTATGGCAGTTTTTAGTTATGGAGAACTAAGAAAAGCAAAAGAAGGCCAAACCGGTCACCATCTCGAGTTTCGTGACAATTGTCTCATGAGCATTGATGCTCATATATAGCATATTGTAGGCCAGCGGGGAGCAGGCAAACCCACTTCCCGCCTCCATCACCGACCAAGGACACGGCCCGATCAGAACGTTCTGACTCCGGAGCAGGACAAGGAGGATCAGCGCCAGTGATAGCTCTGGCAGCAGGCCGACGACACAATGGAGGACACCACCGATGAGCAGGGGACTGGATTCTTCGGTGGAGTGAGCTCAAGTTCTGCTGGCTAGATTGGGCTCAATACTTGGCGTTCATGCAGCAACAACAGCGTGCATTCATGCAGCAGCAGACTGCTTTCATGGAGCAACAACACACTTTTTTTGAGGAGATGCACACGACCATCGAGGGAGTGCGCACTTCATTTGAGGAGGAGCGAGTGGTCAGCACAACCCATCGGGAGTCAGTTGATGCGCAGCTGCAACACTTGACATGGAGGATGGATGAAATTTATCTCTACATCGAGCCCATGACCACATATCGAGGATCGAGGCGACAAAGATTGAATGATGAAACTAGCCCGTCCGACTAGTCTTGAGGTACCGTTTCTCCTTTCCAGTTTGATTTTCAAACTTTTTCACTCCTTCGAGTGAAACAAGTTTGTGGGGATGAAGACATGGATAAGGGAAATGTTTTTATCGCTTTATTTTAATTGTTTTGCTTTTATCTAATGCATTGTGGGTAAGAGTCATGTCACAATTGCTACATGTTGTCATTAGTTAATAGTTTAGTCAATTTAAGAGCTTTGAACCTAGGACAGTCGGAACTATTTGATTATGTTGGTTTGAGAATGTGATTTGTCCTCCTTAAAACGAAAATAGTTGATTTATGATTGATTATTTGTGGATTATGGAATGAAAATCTGTGTGATAGAGTAGCCAATGATAGGAGTAACTTGCTTGATGAGCTGCTCTCTGATGCGTAATTGTGCATGATGGAATTGTTTGAATTTGATAATTGTTGAAGAGTAACAAAATTTAAACCCATATGAGAATTTTTTAGCCTTACGATTCGTTTGATGTACGACAAGGTCTTTAGCAATAATCCTTTTAGAATTTGACAAGTTTCTCTCTCAAGGTTGAATAAGTGTAGCAATAGGCTGAAAGTGATTATAGGCATGTTCTTTCACAACCCATTCCCCATACACTAACCCTTGATTATCTCCACTCGTAGCCCATTTGAGCCTTGAATTAATTTTCTTTAATTTAGAATGGTTGATAAATGTGAGGAGTAGATGGTTGGCAAATAGGGATTGTTGGGATTTTGTTGTGAATTTGTGGGAATTAAATGAAAATTAGTTTCCCAAGGGTGAAAATGAATTAGGGTCCCAAGAGTGAAAATGAAAAAGAGTGAACATGAGTGCATAAAAGAAAAAAATATATATATAAGTTCACAAAATGTAAATGTGGTGGATTTTTTGAGAATGACCCTGGAAAGAGAGAGAGAGAGAGAGAGAGAGAGAGATTGAGTTTTTGATGAGTTGATGTGGTTGTGGTATGATTGGTGTGTTGTTATATTGGAAAAATCTTAAGTCACTTAGCCAAAAATATCCCACCTTTTAGGTAAGCCACATTACAACCAAATTAAAGACCAATTTGATTCCCTGAAAAATTACACTATTAAGCAATGGAGAGATTAAGAACTTGTCAAACCTATGGTAAGTGTGAGTTGTGGCCTTGAATTGAGAGAAACACATACCCATAATACTTGAGCGATGAGTGCAAACAGTACCCTATGAGGTTCCTCTTCAACAATTTGATGGTTTGAACTATGTCTGGATTGTGTGATTTATGTGGATGAGTGCTACTTGGATAGTAAAGGGACTTTTGAGGCATTGCACACTTGTATCTACATGTGATTTGAATTCATGTCTGTGAATTGATCGAGGACGATCAATAGTTTAAGTTTAAGGGAGTTGATAAGTTCGTATTTTCATTAACTTATCAATGAGTTCTTAGATTGTTTTAGTAGTTTTAAGGCATTTTACTTGTTTTATCATGCATGGAAGGGTTTTCGCATGTATTATGCTCGTGGTTGTGTGTTTTGCAGGTTTTAGATTGAATTTGGCTAAGTATGGAGATGATGGCTCGTGCGAGCTTCAGTTTCGACATAGACATACGTCGATCGACGAAGTGCATACTTGGATCGATCAAAGGCAAGGATTGTGAAGGATCGACGCATGAGACCCACGTCGGTCGATGCCATTGTGCATCGATTGATATCCACCTACCGAGCAACAACCATTGTGAGATCGAAGTGAGGGTTGAAGCAAGCACGTACATGGATCGATGTGGCATCACGTCAGTCGATGTCGACCTATTTTGGAAAAGATTTGATCGAGAATTGGAAGATAGATCTATATCTATTCTCCTAGACTTCAGTGGATACATCTACCACCATTATAAATACCCTTAGAGGTCGAAAATTAGAACTTATGCAGTATTTTAGAGATTGAAGTTACCAGCAGCAATTGTAATCATTTGGAGTCTTTTGTGGAGTTTATGTGTAGAAATTTCTGCATCGATTTCTACATTCGAGTTTGACTATGCACATCTATTTCAGGTTTTATTGTTTCTTGATATTATTTGTAATGAGTATATGTAACTAAACTCTCACTAGATTCTAGGGTTTTAAATTGTTATGCCTGCGTGTTCGATTTAATGAATTAATTTACCTTTTTTGATCGTAGTTTATGAAAGCTAGGATTTTATTTGCAATCTTAATTTGTTGGTCACATCTTATATTGATTAGTTGATTATTAAAGACTCAAAAGGTAATAATCTTCAATGGAAAAGAGTTTTCATAATATAAAGTAATTTCTTGTCTGAAAGGAAAGGAATAGATTATAGGAATAAATTCGTAGGTTTAAGGAGTTAATTAGATTTTCTCAATATCGAAAGAATAGGGATATGTAATTAATCAACTTTATGAATTGTCTTAACTAGAAATTTTTAATAGGGATATGTGGTTAATCAATTCATGTAAGGCATAATAGGTAGAAAACCCTAGGATCTGTGTTTTCCATATGGGTAATTCTGCCCCCAAATTTCTCTTTAAAGCCCCCAAAATAATTTAAACAAAAATAATTATTTTTCAGACTATTTTACCCTTACAACCTTCAATTATTTAAATTTCTATTAAATTAAAGAACTGCCCATATCATAGCCCCCAAATATTTATGAATTCTAAAAAAAAATGTAGCTTCACTTAATTACGAATTGCAGTAACATGATTTTATCCTAATTTCTCTACTAGTTGCCCACCCACATAGCCATTTTTAAAGAATATTGATTATAATAGCATTATTTTTCATCTACACATGAATATATATGCGTATTCAAAGCTTAAAAAATAATGAGCATTAACATTTAATTATTCACTCTTTGATTTTGTGTTCATTTTATTTTTCAACAATACTTCTATTATTATATTTTTTGTAATGTTAATTTACTAGTTTTGCAGATTTACGTAATAATTCATTCACAATACAAAATTAAATAATTAATTATTGATTCATTATGTTTATGATTGTTGTTTTTGTTCAAATGAAAAAACCCAACTGAGAAGCCAATGTGATAAATTCACGACAAATTTATAAAAGTTTAGAATTAGAAATTTTAAATTTTGAGTGTTATACAAACAGGAATATAAATAACGGTTTAATTTTTGAATTTTTAAAAAGTTGGGGATAGAAATGTCAAAGAAAAAGTTAGTTGAATTTTAATTATTTTTTGAGGCTATAAAAAGAAATTTTGGGGCTATGAATAGAATCACCCTTTCCATATTTGAATCCAAACTCCTTTTTAAGTTTCTGTTTCAATTTTAATTTCAAAGTTGTTTTGTTTTTGAATGTTAAAAACCCTAATTTTGAAATTCCCTAACCAATGCTCCAAGAAACTACGTTTTAGTACACAGAGTTTTTCGATACTTCACTTCTCTGGGTTTGATAATTTATTTGCCGCTGTATTATTAGCTTTAGCTAAATTGCTAATCAAAATAATCAGCGATCACAGTGCCCTGATTTATGTGTTGCAGTATCGTATGGAGTACTCCGGTAGGTAGAATTTTCAACTTTTGTTAGAACAACTTTTTTTCCTCGTCTTAGGAATCCAAATTGATAGATTCCTTCGACACTTGAACTTTTGTCTCTAAATGATGTAGACTTGCAGATTCATTCTGCTTTAAGTCCACTCCAATTAAAAGCGTATGGATGGCATATTCTCTCTATCTCTTTATGAGTCTGGTCTTGCCATTTTCTTTGCATTGGCTATAGAAAACTAGTTGCTGATCTCACACTACAAAAAAAATTATGTGTAGTGACAATAATGTCAGTGACATTTAAATTTTTGTGGCTAAAAATACGTTAATAGTAACAACTCTGCATTTTGTCACAAAAAATATAATTTGTGACAATTTTATTAGTCGCGGATATTTATTGCCACTAAAACTAGTGGCAATAATATTTTTGTGACTAAACATATATGTATAGCAACAGTAAATTCTTTCGTCACAAAAAATGTGATTTGTGACAAATTTATTAGCTACAAATATTTATTGTCACTAAAGTTAGTGACAATAATATTTTTGTGACTAAACATATATCTATTGCAACAATAAATTTTTTCGTCACAAAAAATATGATTTGTGACAATTTCATAAGTCGTCAATATTTATTGTCACTAATG
The DNA here is from genome assembly GCA_026898455.1 of Plectranthus barbatus. NCBI lineage: Eukaryota > Viridiplantae > Streptophyta > Magnoliopsida > Lamiales > Lamiaceae > Plectranthus > Plectranthus barbatus. The sequence continues at coordinate 74,213 of JAPKLW010002360.1, read as the reverse complement.
TTAGTGACAATAAAATTTTTGTAAGTAAAAATATTATTCTAGCTACAATTAATTTTTTCATCACAATATTTTTTTTAATTTGTAACAATTTAATATGTTGTTAGTATTTACCGTCACTAAAGCCAGTGACAATATTTTTTTTGTTACTAAAATAACTTTATAGTGACAGTAACCAAATTTATCACAATAATTATAAATAGCGATAATTTAGTATATTATCACTGGTTTCGACAACAATAATATTTTTGATGATGTTTTAACAAGATCTCAAAATTTAATAAACTCCATTAGTTCAATACTAATGACTTTTATAAGCATCAATTTGCTTTTGGTTACCTAATGTCTAAAACTTTTAAAATTTATGGCATTCTATTTCATACTTCCAATTTATGAAATTATATCCTACATTATGTTCTATTAAGTAATTTGTTCCCCACCAACCTAATACCATTAAGATTTCATAACATTTTTGGTTAAGAATATTGTGATATTTACCCATCTTAAACAAAATTCTTGATGTGGCAATTAAATAGCAATTGAATATTGACTTTATATATTTGAGTAATTAAATTTTATAAATATTTGTGTATAAGTAATAAAGATTAATAAAAATTTAAATTTAATCAAATTTAAAATATGATTGAAGATTATATTACTATATTAAAAATCAAAATTATTTAAAGGTGATAAGATTTTAAATGTGCAATTAAGTTAAAACCCAAATTGAATTAAAAATTGAATTATGTAATTTAAATAAATATATACAATTAATTAAGATTATTAAATTTTTAATGAGTTAATTACGTATTCAAAATATTAAATTGTTTCATTTAGTTAAATTATATTTTCAATTACATAATTATGTAAAATTTATGTTTAATATAAATTAAAATATTATGTCATAAATTTTTTATTAAAATTTATTTTTTTCAAATTTATTTATTACTAATCTTATAAATTTAAAAACTATTACCACTTCGGCACATTCTAAATAATGAAATAAAAGGAAATATTGTGTAGTAGTTTTTTAATATAAAATTTTATTTTATCAATATTGACAGTTATTTTTATCTCTTAGAATTCGCTGATGTGGGTAGTAGTTTTTAAATTTATAAGGTTGTTAAGAATTAAATTTATAAAGATGTGAAATAGATTCCATAAATTTATTAAGTTTAGATAGATAGCCACTATTACCTTATATATATTAATTATCCAAAATATTAATAATTAACCATTTGGTGCAGTGGATTGATATAAAGGATTGAATAAAGAGGTAAAGGGTTCAAATCCTATTGGAAGCACTAAATATTAATTTTTTCTATGATTATGTGCAGGGTTCAGATTATTCACAGGTGTGGTGGGTGCGATGATGGCTCGGTGGGTCCTGATTGCTATGGTGTGGCACAATACCGGTGGATTCGGTCGATGGTTAGTTACGGCTCGATGGTGGTAGGCTAGGTGCGGTTCAATGGTTGGGTGTGGTGCAGGTGGTTAGGTTTGGCTTGATGTTGGTGGGCTAGGTGCGATTCCAGGCATTGCGGCTCATGGTGGCTAGACCGACGATTAGGTGCGGTGTAGGAGGGTTCAGACGATCTGGTCAACAACGGCTAGGTGTTTTAGTGACGACAAATTTTGTTACTAAATTTGAAGTTTTTGTGATAATTAGTGTGTTGTGGCTAAAACATGTTTATTTAGTGACAACACATCTGTGTGACTATATCATGATATTTTAGTGACGACAAATTATGCTACTATATTATAAAGATTTAGTGATAATTATTGTGGTGGCTAAAACATGTTTACTTAGTGACAACACATTTGTGTGGCTATATCATAATATTTTAGTGACGATTATAGTTTGTAACTAATTAATAGTGAATTAGTGATGAAAATTAGAGTCACAATAAAATAGAGCAATAGTGAAAACTATTGTAGTTCGTCACTAAACCTTTTAGCCACTATTCAGTAGCCACGACCTAGCGAGGACACACAATATTGTCACTAAGATGCTATAGTGACAAAATTCATACTTATAGTGACAATTTCCGTCGCCATTATAGACCATTTTTTTTGTAGTGTCAGTTCTTGACAACTTGTCAGTTCCAAACTCTTCAGCAATATCATTGCCGCTGTTTTGAGACCCAAATTTTTAAGATAGCGAGCTCCTATTAGAACTCGATAAACCTATATTGGACTTTACAAGTTTTAAGATATTCTCACATCTTGAGACTATCAGTTCTATACAATGAAACTGATAACTTGTTGATTTGACACATCAAAACAAATTCAAAAAGGATAATTGAAACTTGATTCCTAACACTTTTGTTATGCCTGTAATAACTTTCCTTGTCCATGGATTCTGGTCATAATATGTGTCGAGAACTTGCTCCATTTTCACCCAAAAATGAAATTTTTTTGTTTTTATTCTCGTAAATACATTGATAACTCAAAACATAAAAGTAAGATAGAACATAAGGTATAAGAAGAGATATGTTTGTGAAATGTATACAAAGCTACAAATAGTTAATCAAACAATCATGCAAATCATAGACATTTCATGCACATATCAACATCCATAGATAGTTCATGCACATTTGGATTTTGTGACACAGTTCGCGATAAATCCCCACAATTTGTTCTATTTTTGGTTAGTTTTCTCTCTCTCCTGCTAATTCTTTGAGTGAATTGGTTTTTCTCCCTTATAGTTGGTTAGTTGTAGTTCTCTTCTTCTCATAATTGTCAGTCGTCCAACTATGGTTATCGTGAACTTGATCTTCTGTCTTTAGTTCTCGAGCTCTTCAGTCTTAAATTCTTTGCGAACCTAAAGTCTTACAACTCTTGAACCTGTATAAATTATAGTCTAAGATCAGTTCTAGCTTATCAACTCTAATGGGTGTTGGACAATTGAATAAGTTGACTAATGAATTTCAACAGATTATCAAAAAATATAATATTCCGAATAATATTTTCCTTTTTTTTTTTATGATACCAAAACCATACTTGCACAAAGAGGAGAGGAAGTTACAAAATACTTCTCCCTTGACATGTTTTCCCCCTGAATGTGGAAAACAATGATAATCAAAGCTTTTGGGAGGGAGTTATAACTGAGGACTAGTTGGGTTAAGTGTACGTGCCCAGTTCAGTTAAAAAAAAAAACATGCGAATTCTTTGAGACAAAGAAATATTATCATTCAAAGAGTATTGTAGTGAGTTATCATTAATATCACTTAAGTACCTTATACAATGAGTTGTAATAAAAAAAAAATTTGACTATTCTACTCTGTGTTCTATTAGGCTCTGTTCAACAATGTATTTCTAACTTCTCTTGTCTTCTCATCTCTTCCTCTTCTTTTCAACCTTCTCTTCCTTCTTCCTCTATAGCTCTTCTATTCTCCTCTCCCGGCTTATTTCCTCTTCTTTGTGGTGATCTTATTTGATCTCTTTTATTAGTGAAAACATTCATTGATCTATTTTCTTTTATCATATTAGTTTTAATATTCTAACTTATTTTTTATTTGATATATTATTTTTGTTAAGAATGATTTATAAATTACTATAACAAATAATATCATATTTCAAAATCAAAATATATAACAAAGATATCCTTACGATATATAATAACAGGGGTGCATTCAAGGATGAACATATGTCCATGAATGAACAGAGACCAAAATTCAGCCCTTGATTTCGAAAACAGACATCCCTGATTTTTTGTTGTCATTTATCATTGTCGATAGCTTCTTCAATCATTAAAAGGGCAAATTAGTCCTAAATGGATAAAAATTTAAATGAAATTAAATCTGCATGCTGATTTTTCAAATTCAGTTAGCAAAACAAATTCCCACGATTTTTTCCATTATTATCCTATAAATTGGAAAAAAATAAGATCATGTTTCATATTTTTGGGGTGCTGTTACCAAAAAAAAGATATACCACGATATATTCCATAATCTTAAGTTAATCGTTATCATTGTTTATGGTTTTGTGTTTCATTGTAAGGTAATTATGTCAAAGTGTGACAAATTGCAAGGTGAAATAAGATTTTCCGGCTGATTTATCGGGTGTGGTTTCAACTTCCACTAATCTCTTATCGTTAAATGCATAAACATCTTTAATTATTCGTACAATGATATTGAATAAAGATAACAATAATCTTAGAGGTGTATTAAAAATCAATTAAGATTATATTGACAAATTTTGATAAAATTATATTGAATACAAGTAACAATGATAATGTCAACAACGTATAATGATATTTAATAAAGATAACAATGATCTTAAAGGTGTATTTAAAATCAATTACGATTAAACCGATAATTTGGATAAAATGATATTGACTACATGTAACAATAATAATGTCAACAGCGTACGATGCTACATATAAACTGAGTTCACACAATATAGAAAATAAATAAATAATTAACAATCCATTAAACATGAATTCAAGCAATGAAACATTTATTCAAAAATAATGACACACATTTTAAATAACAATGATAATCGTATATGACACAAAAATAATGAAAAATACTTTAAACCTAAGGATATAAACAAATAATAGATTGAAAAATAATACAAAGAGTCAAAACCAAAAATTAAAAAATGAACCCCCAAACTCCTCTCTCTCTCTCTCTCTCTCTCTCTCTCTCTCTCTCTCTCTCTCTCACGCAAAAGAAAATTTTGATGTTGGGGAAGCGCAGTCGGCCTACTTTCAGACGAACTAGCAGCATGTATGGCATCAACGGCGATGTGGGGAACATGGAGGCGCCGCCGACTCCTCCGGCGGGTGAGTTCGACCAGCGCAGTCGGTATACTTTCAGACAAACTAGCAACATGTCTGGTATCAACGGCGATGTGGGGAACATGGAGGCGCCGCCGACTCCTCTGGCGGGTGAGTTCGACCACATGAGGTCATCTCGATTCTTGACACGACCGATTTTGAATAAATCTCTAGGGAAGAAGAAATGACAATGGTGAACACATAAATATACTTAATTTTGAATAAATCTTTAGGGATTTGATTTGGAAAAAATTATGCGTAAATAATGGAAACTACTAAATTCATAAAGATACAAAAATAAATGTATATTTTATGTTTTCTATAATATCCTTTGTAATTAAAAAATGTAAAATAAATTACACATGTCAAATCAAGGGCGGTTGGATTAAAAAATTGTACGGTTGGATCTTAGGTTATTGTTCATTCAGAACATATAGTTCAGAAATGAACGTAACTTTATAATAACATATAGTATTATATAATAATATCAAGAAGTCCAACTTATGAAAGAAATTTATGGAATATGGGTGAGTTTAACCCTTTGACAAATACGACAAGAACAAATTTGTCAATTATTCTATAGACTTCCTCAACACGTAACATTACTAATTTATATTTAGTAGTCCTATCATGTCCTTAATCCTATGAAAGAGATAATATTAAAACTTTTATTGTTTTGCCTATTTTAAATTTCTTAGTATCCTGTTTATTAATTTAATCATGTTGAATTTGTATTTTAATTTGAATGAAAAAAATACTCAAAATTTGTATATTTTTTTTAATTAGAAATAATGCTGTTTTATTTGTTTATCTTCATATATATCTGAAAGTAGATTAACATAATGGAATCTAGACCTACTAAAATCATATTACTTTAATGCAAATTATCTTGTGATTAATACTTTGTGCTTTGATTTCGAACAAATAATTACGAGAAGAACAGGAATAAAAAAAAACAGTGATTGAATTAATTTTTTTAATCAATGATTAAATTTAAATCTTTTCTAATGAGTTTTTGTTCAGAGAAAATTGGGAGTAATTTTGACGTCCATTGTACATATTTTAAATTAGCTTAATGTATTATTAAACATAATATATGTAAAAACAAACAAATTAATACCATTGTTCAAACATGTATAAAGTGATAAAAAAGACTGCAAACCCCAAAAAGAAAATAAGACTGTAACTTTTATATTAAAAATAAAAACTCAAACTAATTACATTAATACACAAAACTATAAAAATTAAGATAAACCTAAACTCATAAAATATGTTTTTTCTTTATGAATTAGAGTTGAGGATAGGGGCGGCAATCTCTGACTCGACCCGACAACCCGACCTGAACCTAACACGAAATTAGCGGGTTGGGTCAACCCATTTAATTTTGGGTAAATTTTGGGTTGAACCCACGAACCCAATTAAATTTTGGGTCGGGTTCGGGTCACCTGTGGGTCAACCCGCGTTACCGAAATAACCCGCAAAATTATTATTTTGAAATTAATAAATTTTTATATCTTACCATTTTAGCAACTTTTTTAATATATTTGATTTTTATTCATCAATATTCTATTCAATGTGTTATACTATAAATTAAATTCTATATTATACGTCAAATTATACATATATAATAATAATAATGAAAATAAAAAGAGAAATATACCTAACACAAATTCTATGAGGTTTGATTACAAAATTGTCATGTTAAAGATAGTATAATTGTATTATATAAAAATAGTAAATATAATAAATTAGTGGAATGTAATATTTAAAAAAATGACAAATATAAATTTGTTATATCTTTTATTATAAAGAATATATTTATGTTATAATATAATAAATATTATAAAAATAAAACATTTTTATGGGAATAGTTTTTTCACTATTCTCTGTTAATGTATAGATAGATTATTTAATTATTTAAAATATAATTATAAGATTATATATATATAATATATATTTTTTATATTATACATCTAACTATTTTTATATATTTGATAATACCAAAGCAAGTAGATAAAATACAAAACTTACAAAGAAAGATAAAATAGTGAAAACATAAGGTTTTACTAAAATATATTATATATGTATGAGCTATAACATTAAAATATATCAAGTAAAATAAAATTAATGTGATGTAATGATTTACACCCGCACTATGTGCAAATTAATTATATGATATTTTATTTTATGATATATTAAGATGAAATTAATAGAGTTATATATCTTAGTATTTTTATAGATTATTTTTAATATATTTAATTTTTATTCGTTAATTTTACACATAGTATAAATTATTTTCTACATTATACGTCAAATTATATATACATTTAATAAAAATAAAAAAGAAGTACATTAAACAAAAAATCTATGAGATTTGATTTTAATATTATCCTATAATAATGTTATATTTGTATTATTCTAAAAGAATAGTAAATATAATAAATTAATGAGATATAACAATTTACAGAAAAAGTGACAAATATAATTTTTTAATATTTTCAATTATTTTTTATTGTAAATATGTTATAATAGAATAAATACAATAAAAACAAAAACAAAAAATTATGTGAATTCTTGGAGTGAACAATTTATTTTACTACTTTACTTTAATATATATATATATATATATTAATTTATTTTATTTTTAAATTTGGTTAGAATATTTAAATGAGATTTGAACTAAAAAGATTTATATATCTTATTTTTTAAATTTGGTTAGAATATTTAAATAAGATTAAACGGGTCATTTGGGTCATTCTCGGGTCGACCTGAAAATAAACAGGTCGGGTTCGGGTTGAACTTTCTGACCCGAAAAATAAATGGTTCGGGTTGATATATAACGTGTTAATATTAGGTCTCAACCCGACCTGTCAACCCGAACCCAACCCAATTGCCACCCCTAGTTGAGGATATAATGGGAATTCTAAATATAAATTAATAATCTTAAAAAATCTCGAATACAATTGAACTATTGGAAATGTTAAGAGTATGAAATGCTAAGAATCTTATTTAATGTAGATGTGTTAAATGTGGTACATTATATTTTGTTGAACGTGGGTGTGTAACCGATTATTATTTCTTGTATAAATAGGTGCATGTGTTGAGAGCATGTTAGATTGTACAAAAATATTCACAGAAATAACAAAAGCTTTCCTTGCTGCTAGTTTTTATTTCCTGCAACATGGCTCTTCATTTCCTTTGGTCTGTGTTTTTCATTTTCATTCACATGGTATCAGAGCAGGTTCGAACCTGACTCTAAATTTTTTTTTTTCTTCCGATTCATTTATTTTCCTTCCTTCTCTTTTGTTGTCTTATTTTTACAAATGGAACATGAGAGAAATTCTGAAATCAAAACTCTAAATGGTTCATCTACTCAAATTGTCTCCTTACACGGGCATTCCATGTCCACCAAATTAGATGATATGAATTTTCTTTTGTGGAAGCAACAAGTTTTTGCCACTATTGAAGGCTTTGGCCTTGAGAAGTATTTAACTAATGCATATTCTATTCCAGAAAAATTTATTCCTGGAGAATCTGATGAAATGGTGCTTAACCCAGCGTGTGTCACTTGGCGCCGACAAGATCAATTAATTACCTCTTGGTTGCTATCATCCATGAAGGAAGAAGTACTTGTTCGCATGGTTGGCTTGTCTAACTCGATGGAAATATGGACTACGTTAGAGGCTAATTTTTCAAGTCAATCAAGAGCAAAATTAATGCAACTCAAGTTCCAATTGCAAACATTGCGCAAAGGAACGAGCAACATGAAGGATTACTTGAATAACATAAAAGTGTGTTGTGATAGTTTGGCTTCTGCGGGAGAAAAGGTTAGTGAAGATAATCAAATCTTACACATTTTGACGGGTTTGGGTCCAGAGTACAATCTCGTCATGGTTTCTCTTACTTCACGTGCGGATCCTTGTAGTCTTCGTCTTCAAGGCTCTGCTCCTTACTTTTGAGAGAAGATTAGAGACAACAGACTTACCTACTATCAGCTTTGAAGGTTCTCTTTCGACTGCGAATATAGCCTTTACAACTCAATCCGGCCAAAACAATGTTTTTCAAGCTGCTAGTCGTGGAAGAGGTAACCAATATAATGAACGAGGAGGTGGCCGTAACAACAATTTTCATGGCAGAGTGGGTAATTTTAATAGTAATTATAAACCTCGCTGCCAGATTTGCAAAATTCTTGGTCACACTACTGATCGTTATCATGAACGTCACAATCCTAATTTTAGCCTTGACAACAACAATGGTGTTGGACAAAGTATGTTAACCAGAGAAATTCTAACAGTTCCAACCATGGTGGTTTATCCAAAGGATCATTTGGTAGTTACGATGGAAATTATGGTTATTCTGCAAATATGGTAAATGTAAGTGGTGTTCCGCAGGAAAACATGTCTGACAATGATTAGTGTAATGACTGCCAATGAGTTTAGGTTTATCATAAAATTTTCAAACTAATTTTCGATGTGTGTGTAGGGTTTGAGTCTACGATGGACAACATGAGTTGCCATTAATTAAATTCTTGCCAAGGATCGTTCTTAGGATACCAGGAACAAATTTCTATTAAATAAACCATGCGATCCTATGCATGCTCCTACAAAGTTAATTGCAGAGGATGAAATTTAGGAATACCTGATCTTCACCATTTGATCTACAGATCTAGATCGGAGAATAAAACAATGAAGTAAACTTAGATCTGAGATAGAACGCCGGTGATGGATAGTTGTTCCTACAACTCTGATCTTCTGATCTGTTCCCTTGCTCCTTGGAAATCTGGTGAGGATTATCTACCAAGTTAAATCCGAGATCTGGAGAAATCGATCAGTTCCTCCCACAGATCAGCCGCCGCCGTCTCTCCCTCTATTTTCAATATACTGAAAAATCACTACTGATCTGATAGAGAGAAGGCCTCTATATAGTGTTAGGGTTTTGAGAAACCCTAACCCTAATGGGCTTTGAGCAGTTCATGGGCCAGACCAGGGACCAGATGCAAATAATAAAGTGGGCCCACTTTATTAATTAATCATTTCTTGTTAAAACCAGAACATAATTAATTAATAAATCATTGTTTTAACATTCACCACGGTAACAATGTTGACTCGCCCCTTTATTACCACGTTATTAGGAACGGGTTGCACCAAACTAACATGATCCACATATTTAAGGTTTTAGACATTCATTAATTAATTTGGCTTATGACAATCAACCATAATTAATTAATCTCTTATTTCCTGAGTAATACCACTCACTCCTTTTCACTTATGCCTGAATTAAATAATTCAACCTGCAGGGTTTAGCATAATGAACCTTGTGAGCTCCTCAGGGAATGTCACCATCCTGAAACGGATATGCTTACTTAAACGTCCAGCCTAAGCAGGCCACACACAAATTGCCAACACCCAAAATACGGGTATAAAAGTACATGTAAGACTCGCCCCCTTGGTAAATCAAAGTGTGGTCAATCTGTGTGTGCCCCTTATCCTTCAGTTAGGTTTAAGATCATAGGAAGTATGTTAGGGATCTGGCTCATTCGTATGTCAATGTGAATGGCACATCCCACAGTTGATCCCATCAATACATAACTATGTACCGACACATCAAGTAGCTAGGATAAGCCCACTTATGAACCGAGGTGCTGCAGCTTAGACCGACAGCCTATCCAGGGACTGTCTCAGCTGTGATACTGTTTATATCTCGCTTGGTCAAACGACTCATATGATCCTCTGTGATCTCCTACACACCATATGGTCATCCCTATAGGTGAGATAATAGGATATTATGGTTCGTCGTATGTTTGTTTCATCAGACAGCGAGCATTGTTGTAGCAACACATATATGAAGACCAGTGTACAAAACACTTAATCATATATGCTTTCAGTATATAATCCCAACAATCTCCCACTTATACTTTAAGCATAATACCATTGCTTTATCAAAGTATTAAGTGTGTCTATACTATCAATCACTCCCACCTGCATTCACGTTACCTATTGTTACGATTTCTCGTATGATGTGATATCACACATCCTATGTGCTTCGCCACCTTGTGAGTCTTGGGTTCCCTTGAGTTTGTCATTGCACCAATATGATCAGAATTCTATGTGATTTTATTAGGCAAGCTCAGAACACACACCTCTAGAGGATAGCACCGGAGTTATATTGTTTCTTGCAAAGCTAATGAAGCTGTCAAAAACTCAGCCTTCATACTTGAATCCATATCAAACTTCTGAGTTAGACTCCTATAACTCCTCCTCCAAGGCCAACACATAGTTAGAGGTCAATTTCCTTTCCTTATGATCCTCCTGGATATCCGATGCCATTCAACTCACAAGGCTCATTCATTAACCAATGTGCCTATCCAGAGTTGAACTGATATCTGTTTAACATGCTTATAACAGTACAGATATCTAACTTCGTTCATTTACAATATAGAAAGATATCAATCTTTCTTGCTATGAGCGACTCACCACAGAATCAATTTAAGCAACTTGAGATACCTGAACATCCTTTTCTTGTGACAACACAAGACTTTAATTCAAAAGATGTTCCAAGATCTCAAAAGTCCTACTTCTGAAACTGTTCGGATAACCATCCTTTATGCCTAACAATATCTCCACACCGTTTCCGAATGTGAAAATACCATCTACATAATGTGCAAGGAAAACCACGCTTTCGCTGACACACAACTAGTACATGAAACTCTCATTTTTGATAGACAACATCGAAATGTCTGTTACATGACCTTGAAGCTCCTTTAAGTTCATACTTGAACTTCCTTGGCTTCAAGACATGATGTTTTTCACTACCGATAACTTATCTGGTTGTTGCACACAGATGTCGTCATCTTTTATCAAGGTACCCGTTTATAAAATACGGATGACGTCATCTATCTTCCAGAATTTTAGATTCATATGTGTGTTATGGTTAAAAGAATTCGAATGGGTTTAATAATTGCAACCAGTGAGAAAGTCTTTTTGTGAAACGTACCTTACTCACTAACCTAGACCTTCGAAAACATACTAGGTTACCATTCGAGCATTTCTTTCCTTGTATATCAATCAGTTACTTATAGCTGGTAAGCCATTTGGCAATCACTGATCCTGATACACGACCATAACATTTACTGATTCATTTCTGAATCCATGACTTGACGTCATTAAACTGCATCTTTTGTCTTAACAGCTTCGTTGCGCTTTAAGGGATAAGTACGATGTTGTTCGTTAAGCTGGGAACTAGTCCAGAGACTATTTCCACGAACTAGTACCATTAAACCTGTTAAGCCAACCTCCCACTGCAAAGATGCTCCTTTTACATTGTCAGTTAATGGTGCATTAGTTTGTGGTTTACCACCTTACACAGGTGACCGTGCAATTGGTATCATACCTTCCAAGGTATGCTTAATATGCCACGAGGTATTTCCTGATGGATTTGAATTGTCTTCTCTAGAACGTTAGAAAACAATCTCACATTTGGATTCATGGTTTCATCCTATACAACTTGCTTGTATCTAGGATACACAAAGCAACCATCTTTTTCGTTTACCTGGAATAGCCCACAAAGCAGTACTGGCTTAAACCTTTCTTCTAACCAATCAGTTTCCTATATCAGCTTAACAACCAAATTACCCATCATTGCCCTTTTGACAGAGTCAAGGTCTGCTAGGGTATTTGGAACTGATTTAGAAGACATTAGATTAAGAAAACATACAACTGCTTTTGGCGCTCTTCCCAAAAACGAAAATTTGGCAAGGCTAGCTTAACTTATAAACTTTTAAAGAATCTTCGTTTTACCTACACTACCCCAATCAAGGAATAATAGGTGTAGTTAACTGGGATGCAATCCCTTTGCTCTGCCAGATACTGTAAAACCCCATCACTTAAGATATACCATTATGAATGAACCATAATGTTTTTACGGTCTTGTTTAACTTATTCTCTAACTTAGTCTTGAACGCTCTTGATTAAAGCAAGAGACTAAGACTTGTAGTGAACTAGATAAACACATCCAAATCTTAAATGATTACAGTATCAATGCTTGTTACGGCAACTGCGGAAGTAGACTCAAACCAGCAAACCAGAGCAAACACGAAATAATCTATAGAGATACAATCACCTATTAAAAAGCCTGGTTACCATCTTATACCTCTAAGTAGTTGTCATAAGTACCATTCTTAGGAATACCTTGATTGGATCTATAATTCCATGAATTACTTAAAACTACTTAGACTGATGTAACCTATCTTTATAGAGATTCTTTAAATTATACCTTAGAACACTGACAGTTTATGTAATCAAGTAATGAAGAGACAATCATCCATAATAGAAAACATTGTTATTCATTATGATAGAAAAACTCTATCTGAATAACTGATAATCCATGACAATAGATGAAAATTGTTTATCAAAACAAAAACAATATCTTTTCAAAAGATCTTGAATTAAAACAGAGTTTTAACATAAACTTAAAGCAAATAACTCCAACAGCTTGAGAACGATCTCTAGCATCTTCCTTGGAGTTGGTAGTCCCATCATCCTCAAGCATTATCATCAGCTTTATTCTCTGCATAGCGCAGCCAAAACATGATTAGTACTCACAGTAACCACTACTCACAAGGAGTAGAAAACTGATACTAAACATGATGACGTACCTTGTCCATTGGTGTTAACGCCTGGACAATTCGCTTTCCAGTGTCCCATCTTGCCACAACGGTAACACTTGCCCTTTCCTTTAACTTTCCCAGCCTTTTTTCTTTGGAGCATAAACTCTATTGTTCCCACCAGCAGTTTTCTTGTTCTTATTCCTAGCCGTTCTCTTGGGTTTTGCTCGTTTAGGAGCAGCAGATCGGCTGCCGGAAAAAACCAAAACTACTTTCTTGGGTTCCATCAGGGACTGTGCTGCCATCAAGTCACTGAATAACTCATTAAGAGTATACTCCTTCTTGTTCATCACAACATTCAACCTGAAGTTTTCAAAGGACTTGGGAAGAGAGTTTAGTATGATATGACTTGGGCTTCCGCATTAATACCACCACCATGAAATGTTAGTTCATCCATGAGGTGAGTCATGGCAACCACGTGCTCTCTCACTGAACTGCATTCAGACATTTTCTTACTCACAATCTCCCTCATGAGATTGAATCTGACAGTTCTGTCCGTCCCTCCATAAGTCACTGTTAGATTATCCATAATCTCACAGACCTTATCATAATGCTGATGTTGCAGTTGCAGTACCTTACACATAGTGGTCATCATGTAGCATTTCACTACATTATTAGACTTGATCCACTTATCGTAGGACCGCTGCCGCTCGGCAGTAGCATCAGCAGCTGGGACTGGCGGACAAAAATCAGTAAGGACAAACTTGTGTTCTTCCGCAACAAGGATATAATCCAAATTACGTTTCCATTCAAGGAAATTCGGACCATTGAGAGGATTTTGAGCGAGGATATTAGTGACATTATTCATAAACATATCTGAAAACAAATAAGCGAATTAAAGTAAGCACATACTACGAACAATTGAAACAAATATGCATAGAACCTTTAGATAAAACAATGCAATTTGCTTCCTCCAATTGCCCAAGCTAATTTACTGCAAGCTGCTTCAGCAGACGTTTACAGCAAACGCTCAACCAGACCAAAATGATCCTTTAATTTCTTAACATGTCAGGTATCTTTAGCAAAAGAATTTAATATTGGAGATCCCAAGACCATGTTCACCTATCCGGAGCAGGGACATCATTCATGAGTTATACTCCAGGCAACATCTAAGCCAAAGTAACCACTAGCCTAACTCCAGATATTAAAAGGCGATTCGACATACGTACTCGACCCATGCGTCCTGCCCTTAACATCCTTTGTTATCTCATTTAGTTTAATCTTATAGACCAGTGAAAGTTGTCACAATGCAAGCCGCTTCAGCAGACGTTTGCTTAGAGGCTCCCACTTCTCATCTTAAACTAAATGTTTTATTTAGAAACCTCATCGCATTGGAACTGGTAAGGGACCTCTAACGCAAGCTGCTTCAGCAGACGTTTACGCTTCGAGATGCCTTACTTCCAATGAGAGGTCGTATTTGTGGAGGTCTAATGATCTTGGTTAGAAAAGAACCAAAATCCAGCTTAGTATTTTTAATTCTAAAGGTTTCATGCGCACACATTATTTTATGTACCATAAATTATGTCACATCCAGAATTCCATCATAAATTAATATGATCCCGGAATTTATAGACACAATTTGAAACATAAAATAAATCACATAAAGCATGCTCGATAATTTAAAATTACAACATGCTTAAATAGTAAATAATTACAGCAAATAAACATGTTTCCCTATTATTTACTAGTGCGCACATAATAAATCACATCAGTCCGAGAAATAATTAAATAAACAAATAAAATTTCTCGTGGCCCCTCAGATGCGATTACAATTGAAAAATAATTAAATCTAACTATTACAAGATTTATTTTTTCAGTACAGATCTTCAAACTGGACCTCCGTTGGACTTGAAATCTAATTTGGACTCGCATAAATAGCATATGGGCTTCAAACTAGGGTTTCATGCTCAAAAGAGCAACACAAACCCTAATTTTAGAATGTGGGCTGCCTCTGGGCTGACGGGCCCGAGCCACGGCCCGGGCTGGGAAACCTAAGGTTTTGGAAACCCTAGTTTCAGCAACCCTAGCCGCCAGCCCCAGCCGCAACCTTCAACAGCTGCTGCCGCTGCGCCTCTGACCGCCGCCTGCGGCTGGCGCAGCAGCCGCAAGTCGCGTCGCCCGCACCCATCGCCATCGGCTGCACATCACGACCCAGCCACCTCCATTCCTGTCGCCAGTCGTAGCAGTCGCCACCAGCAGCAGTCGTACCCCTAGGGCTAGCCAGCGCCGCCACCATCTGCGGCCGACCCAGTCGCGAGGAGCAGCAGCCTTCACCGTCGGCCGAGCGTGCAGCCTAGCCGCACGCGGCTCTGCGCCTGCCCGCAACCCCGTCGCCGGTGGCCATCGCTGCCTCCACTTTCCGCAGCAGTCGCGAGAGAAAGGGAAGCATAAAACTCCACCGTCGCGGGCAGATGCGCGTGGCCCTGCCTTTCATTCGCAACCACCACCAGTGGACACCTCCCACTGCACCGCCACGTACAACATGCCTGTGCACGGCCTCCGGAACTGGGAGGCTCGTCGGACGATGCATGCGCAGCAGCCTGAGGCTTGGGGCACGGCCCAGCCGCAGGGTAGAACCCTGCCGCCGCCACCCACTGTGATCGCCACCGTGGTCGTCGCCGCCGCTGGCGAGATCTGGGGAAGAAGGGCTGAACCCTAGACAATGGTTCTTCCAATGTCTATTCTTCGTTCTCTCTTCTTGTTCTTCTTCTAGATCTCAATTTTACAGATTTGAATAATAAAAATACAAAAATTACAGATCCACAATCTATTAAAATTTTGCCTATCAAATATATATCCACAGATTTTCTCGTGGTGAAAAACATATCTAAAACGAGAAGGCCACGAGAACTAAACATCCATGAACAATTTAAATCCATCCATGAACATACATATTTATTTAATCTCAATTTATCCAAGATAGAGCCTAAGAATATCAACCTGGCTCTGATACCAGTAGTAGGGTTTGAGTCTACGATGGACAACATGAGTTGCCATTAATTAAATTCTTGCCAAGGATCGTTCTTAGGATACCAGGAACAAATTTCAATTAAATAAATCATGCGATCCTATGCATGCTCCTAAAAAGTTAATTGCAGAGAATGGAATTTAGGAATACCTGATCTTCACCGCTTGATCTACAGATCTAGATCGGAGAATAAAACGATGAAGTAAACTTAGATCTGACATAGAACGCTGATGATGGATAGTTGTTCCTACAGATCTGATCTTCTGATCTGTTCCCTTGCTCCTTGGAAATCTGGTGAGGATTATCTACCAAGTTAAATCCGAGATCTGGAGAAATCGATCAGTTCCTCCTACAGATCAGTCGCCGCCGTCTCTCCCTCTATTTTCAATATACTGAAAAATCACTACTGATCTGATAGAGAGAAGACCAATATATAGTGTTAGGGTTTTGAGAAACCCTAACCCTAATGGGCTTTGAGCAGTTCATGGGCCAGACCAGGGACCAGATGCAAATATTAAAGTGGGCCCTCTTTATTTATTAATCCTTCCTTGTTCAACCCAGAACATAATTAATTAATAAAACATTGTTTTAACCTTCACCACGGTAACAATGCTGACTCGCCCCTTTATTACAACATTATTAGGAACGGGTTGCACCAATCTAACATGATCCACATATTTAAGGTTTTAGACATTCATTAATTAATTTGGCTTATGACAATCAGCCATAATTAATTAATCTCTTATTTCCTGAGTAATACCACTCACTCCTTTTCACTTATGCCTGAATTAAATAATTCAACCTGCAGGGTTTAGCATAATGAACCTTGTGAGCTCTTCAGGGAATGTCACCATCCTGAAACGGATATGCTTACCTAAACATCCAGCCTAAGCAGGCCACACACAAATTGCCAACACCTAAAATACGGGTATAAGAGAACATGTAAGACTCGCCACCTTAGTAAATCAAAGTGTGATCAATCTGTGTTAGGGATCTGGCTCATTCGTATGTCAATGTGAATGGCACATCCCACTGTTGATCCCATCAATACATAACTATGTACTGACACATCAAGTAGCTAGGATAAGCCCACTTATGAACCGATGTGCCGCAGCTTAGACCGACAGCCTATCCATGGACTGTCTCAGCTGTGATACTGTTTATATCTCGCTAGGTCAAACGACTCATATGATCCTCTGTGATCTCCTACACACCATATGGTCATCCCTATAGGCGAGATAATAGGATATTATGGTTCGTCGTATGTTTGTTTCATCAGACAGCGAGCATTGTTGTAGCAACACATATATGAAGACCAGTGTACAAAACACTTAATCATATATGCTTTCAGTATATAATCCAAACAGTGTGAGCGTGCATGTTTGTGGCCATTTTACCCTCATATCATATGTTTTTGTTGCTCTTTTGTCGTTTTTTCGTGTTTTTGTGTTTTGAATGCTGTAGGACCTGTTTTGAGCATAAATCGGCAGTTTTTGTTATGTTTTGGAGGCGAATCGTCCGAGCTTGGACACAAAAGAGGTTAGGCTCGCCCGAGTGGAGTAGAGGGATGAAATTTGGAGTTCAGAGACCTCGCCCGGCCGAGCCAAATTGGCCCGACCGAGCCATGCTGGACAGAGACTTCGACCGGCTGAGCCAGAACGTGATTTTCAGCATTTGGCAGTTTTCAGCATGGCTCGGGCAAGCCATGGGTGGCCCGGGCGATCGAGACCCTGT
This sequence comes from Plectranthus barbatus, assembly GCA_026898455.1. Classification (NCBI taxonomy): domain Eukaryota; kingdom Viridiplantae; phylum Streptophyta; class Magnoliopsida; order Lamiales; family Lamiaceae; genus Plectranthus; species Plectranthus barbatus. The sequence continues at coordinate 56,069 of JAPKLW010002360.1, read as the reverse complement.
TTGCTCGTCTATAAAAAGGGGGATCTTCGAATTTTAAAAGAGCTTTTGGTCTGATTCCAAATAACCGTCACAAGAATTCTCTCCCAATCCATCTTCCAAACACTCCCCATCCACATCCAAGGAGATCTAGGCCACATTCCTCCATATTTGGTGAAGATCAAGGAAGATCAAGAGGTAGATTAAGTACAAGGAAGACAATTGAGGAAGATCATCATTTGACCTATCAATTTGTAATGGATTCTATCATTTTCTCTATTGTATTGTACACAATTGAAGGTATGAGGAACTAAACTCTATTTTGAGTATTGATTGGATGGATATTGTGTTGAATTGAGATTGAATTTTGATTGTTTACTTTCCTTTGAGAGCTTGAATTGCACTAGAACTTGTTCCTTACCTCTTAGGTGTAGGTAATAGCCAGCTTAGGAGGTAGTTGACGTGAACGCTGCAGCCAACACGCGGGCAGAATTGTCGTGAATAGTGTAGATTCATACGATTTTAGTTCCAATCCCTGTGTCGTGCTAGGTTGTAGGGTGATAATTGATGTTCTATTTGGAGTGGTCTAGGGCTTAATAACGTAGCTATTTGCGAGTCTTAGCATCATCAACCGTTAGCTCGCCGTGACAAGGGGTTAACGAGTGTAGGGTCGATTGCTCAATCTCCTATGGATTAAACATGGTTTACAACATGATTTGACTCAAACTAGACACAATTGACGTTCATTCAATACTCACTCTTATCTCATTGTTGCACTTGATACTTTTTCTACCTAGTTGAAGTGAATTGATTGCTTGAACATTGGAAGATAATTGAACATGTTTGGATTTATGCTTTATTTCATTATTGCAAGGTTTGTTATGATTTTTTCCTAGTTAGATAAAAAAACTCAACGACTTGTGTTTGCCTAGCTATAAGTTCCTTCAAACGAGTAAATGATGTTCACTAGAGCGAATTGAAAGAACCTGGATTGATAAATTTAACGTGATAAAGTGTTGCAATTTTCACCGTCATCACGTTTTTGGCGCTGTTGTCGGGGAATCTTTTAGTAGGTCTTGTGAAATTATTGAAATTTTGAAGAAGTGTATACTAGGTGTTTGAGGAAATGCTTGTGTGAATATTGTTACTAACATTTGTTTGCTAATTGTTCTAGTTAGTTTTGTTGAATTGTTTAGTCTTGAAATTGGTTTTGTTGATTTTTCCTAGGTAGTTTATGATCACTCGAGAGGAAAGGAAACTTCAAGAAAGGAGAGGAAATATTCAAATCGATTTTGATATGGCTAACCAAGGAGAGGACACGGTTAGGATTGAAGAGTTGGAGAGACAGCTTGAGTTAATGAAAGCTATGCTAAATGAGAGGAATGATCCTATTAGACCACTTCAAAACCTTTTTCGACCTCAAGGGGAACTGATAACGGGAGGTTTTCGGTTAGGAGTGAATGCTATGCAATTCAAGATTAAGCCACAGTTGGTCCGAATGATCCAGAACAACCAATTTGGGGGACATGTAATCGAGGATCCTAATGTTCACATATATCGATTCTTGGAGATTACGGATACCATAAATATCAACCAAGTTCCCCAAGATCAAATACGGCTGCGGTTATTCTCCTTTTCCATGAGGGATGGAGCGAGAAATTGGTTCGAAGGATTAGACAAATCGAACATTGTCACTTGGGAAGAGTTAAGAGAAAAGTTTTTATTCAAGTTTTTACCGCCAAGTTTGACTTTGAAGAGAAGGGCCGATATAACATCGTTTGGGCAAAGGTACGATGAACCGCTCTATGAAGCATGGGATCGGTTCTGAGAGCTTTTACGCAAATGTCCTAGACATGGTCTTTCTCAGAGTCAACAAATTTGTCAATTCTATGGGGGACTAAACTATGATACGAAAGTGATGATGGATGTTTCATCGGGTGGTGCGTTCCTCGACCAAGAAGACGAAGAAGCTTGGAGGACAATTGAGAAAATGACTGAAAATAGTATCCATTGGCCCAAGAAATGGAAAGACTATTGATCGGTAAAATCGGTCAATGAGGCTAAGGAAAGTGAGGAGTTTAAGGAGCAAATAGCGGCCATGCAAAGAAAGCTTGATGCATTATCTACCTCGGGGAATAGAAATGAGGAAATGATGGTGGTTCGTCATGAAGAGTCATACCCAGAAAGTGTAAATTTTGTTAATCAAAGGATGGGATACAATGGCCGTCCTCAATACAATCCGCCGGGTAATATGTACTACCATCCGTCTAATCGGTTTCACCCCAATTTCTCTTATGCAAACCCGAACAATGCTCTTAATCCTCCGTTACAACTTGAAGGGGGAGGTAGTAGCCAAGGGGGATATGCTGGGGGAAATAGTAAGATATGCTACCCAAGAGCCGAGGAGAAATCCAAATGAGGAAATAGATAAGAGATTTGAGAAATACTATGGCATGTTTCCAGAAATTCAACTTCAAAGTTCTTCAATTGCTAAACAATTGAGTGGAAAGCATCAAGCGGGGAAATTCCCAAGTGATACCGAAGTGGTACAAAAGAAAGGGTGTAATATGGTTGAAGGTGAAAGTAGGATGGAGGAAAAATCGAAAGTGATGACTCCTAAGGTTGAGATGGTGGAAGTTGAAGAAGAGTCGAGTTTGGTTGTTGAAGAAGAAAAGGAGGTTGAAGTAGAGAAGGTGGAAGCAAAGAATGATGAGCAAACCGAGAATGTGCATTTCTTTGATTATGTGTGGAAAGGAGATATTGAGATGCCACTACCGGAAGAGATTAAACGAGTGCCTATGTTGGATGAACTTGTTGGAGTGGAAATATTTCCGGATGATGAGCCATATGACGTAAGAAATAATGAACAAGAAAAGAATAGCATAGCTAGCAAAAAGGAGGATCCAGGGGGATTTGTGATTGGATGTGCAATTGGAGATTTAAATGTCGAGAAAGCCTTGTGTGACTCCGGAGCTAGTGTGAATGTGATGTCGTGGGACTTGTACAAGGAGTTCGATATTGGAGAACTTAAACCTACGAGTCAAGTCTTACAAGTGCGAATCATACTTTAATTTGCCCACGGGGGATAGTTGAAGATGTACATGTGGAGGTATTGACATTTACTTTCTCGGGTGATTTTCTAGTGGTTGATATGAAGAACAAGGGTAGCATTCAACTGATATTCGGAAGGCCATTCTTACACATGGCCGATGCATTATTTGATATGAAACATGGTGAGCTCACATTCCGATGTTGTGGCAAGGAAGTTGTGCTCTCTTTACCTCCGAAAAATGTGAATGAAAATGAAGTTGAGAAAGCTGGAAAAAAGAAACGGATGAAAGATGTGCTTGATACGGGCTTAAATATCATGGGCGAGGAAAATGAAGACAATGAAGATCCGGGGGATGAAGATGAGATAGATCAAAGTAGATTGAAGAAGGCTCGGGTGGATATGGATCCACCTAGGAGTGCAAGAAGGAAGCTTTTCTTCCCGGAGGATGTGACCATGGACCGAGGTATGAGTTCGGGGTTGGCACCCTTTGATCATGATTGACTGTGAGGTATGGTCGTCGAGCTATCGACGTTAAAAAAGCGCTTGTTGGGAGGCAACCCAATGGTTTTTGATTTTGTTAATTTTCATGTTTGAATAACTGTTAGTTTTTTATTTTGGTTGAATAATGTTGTTTATTGATGTGAAGGGTTCTTGATTGTTTGTGGTTCTACAAGTTGATTGGCAATGTGTTTGAAGATAGGAAATGTTGGAGGCGAAGTGATCGGGATTATGCACAAAAAATTTGTGGAAAAATCGAAAGGGGGCTACGCTCGGCCGAGCGAGACAGACTCGACCGAGCTCAACCGTGCTAGGAAAAAGGGTCGCAAATAGAGGCCTCGATCGGTCGAGCGAGGCAGGCTCGGCCGAGCTCAAGCGCACGCGCAAAAGCAGCCCGGACAGAGGCCTCGCTCGGTCGAGCCATTTGTCACTCGGCCAAGCGGCGCGCAGTTTTAAATATTCGGGCGATCCCCATTTCGCCCCATCTTCATTTATGTCGAAATTTCTCTAACCCCTTATTGCTTTGATTTGTGCTTATCTCACCCTTCAGTTTCATTCATGGCAAGCAAGAGAGCTCGTGGTGATTCTTCCTCTTCCTCCACTGCTCGCCCAAAGGGATTTGATGATGAGGAGTATGCTCGGTTCAAAAATTTGATGGCATGCCTAGTGGTTGGGACCAAATACCTTTGCAAAGAGATGTTGAAGGCACTCAAGTTGAAGGATGACGTGTGGAGCCTCCTCAAAGGCATCGGTTGGTAGAAGGTTCTCTCGGCTTGTTGGCGGGTTACATGGAGCTGTCAAGGGAGTTTTTAGCCTCCGTCACCATCATGAAAGGCGCGGGAGGTATACCGTTGTCTATGAAATTCAAGCTTCGAGGTAAAGATTTTTTTTTCCAAAAAGCCAAGGTTGATGAGATATATAGATGTGATGTTGATTCTGTATTCTTGCATGAAAATGTTAGTTTGGGGGATTTTTGGAAGGAGATCACTAGGATTGACTATGATAGGAAAACCAATATTAAGGATTGTAGAGCTACTTCAATTAGGAATCCGGTTATACGTTATATTCAGAAGTTTGTTGGTGGTTCTGTGTGTGGGCGGTACGAGTCTAGCAATGTGATTACTGCTGAATTATACATGCTTTATGCTTTGATGAATGGAATTAAATTTTCATTGGGGGCTATGTTGATGGATGCTTGGAGTAGGGCTGCTAATATTCGTACTCCCTCTTTTTGTTGTGGAATGATTACGCCAATTTTTGAGCATCTGGGGTTGTAGTTGTCGGGTCCTTCTGCCCCTGCTGTATATTTAGATACGACTTCTTTATTGGCTGGGAGGTTTCTTGTTCCTGAATCTCGTGGAGAGTTTTATTATTATAATTTTGGGGATCGAGTGTTGGAACTTCCTTGTGATGGTTTGACTACAGTTGAGGATTTGGAGGATCACTCTAACTGGTTACTTGATTATGAAGATCATCAGGCTTTTGTTGGAGTTCTATCTTCGGATGGTACTTTCACTTCCTGGGCTCGATTAAGAGAGAGGGGTCAAGCAGAGGACGTTGGCCCGAGTACTCGTGCACCCATGTAGCCCCAGCAGGCCCCAGTCCAGGAGTGGCAACAGCAGATGATGGCGATGATGCAAAGGACTGTCGAAACTGTTGACTCTTTGTCTTTATCTTTGCAGGGCTTGGATGTGAGGATGACTGCGATGCATGCTGATCAGTCTTCTATCGCTGCTGGATTCAAAAGAGTTGATCGGCGGATGGATGAGATACATGAGGATGTCCTTGAGTTGCAGCACCGTGTCCCTATTCCGTATCAGTCCCGTAGAGCCCGTCAGCAATAGCAGGATCGGATGGAGTGATACCTCACCGCCTACCTTTTTTACAAACTTAGTCTCACTTGACTATGTTTGGGGGGAAGTGTCGGTAGTCGGTGACGTGATCATCTCTATCTCTCTTCTCTCTATCTCTATCTTAGTCTAGCTTAGTTTAGTTTGAATTGATTTTAAATGATTTGACTTTCGATGGGGTTGTATAACGGTATTGATCTACTTTTACTTTGGTTTGAATGATGGATTTGGATATGGATGTTGTTTGGATGCTTTAATTTTATTTGAATGGTTTGTTGATGGATATTTAACGAGCTTGCATGAGATTAAGTTCTTTCTATTTGGTTTGGTTTGTGGATATGTTGAATGGTTTGGTATGAATGGTGGAGCTAGTGGATATTGCTTTATTTTTGTTGATGTTTGGTTTTTGGAAAGTCGGTGGAAATGAGAACTTAATTGGCTTGTTTATGCTCAATAGTTTGGTGGTGTTTGTGTTGATTTGTAGTAGGTACAAATAAGGCATGGGAGAGCGGTTTGCTCGTGTCTACCGATGGGTAACGCATTCTATCGTTTCTTTTGCCAATTAGTTTCATTACAATTGTTTTATGGCATGTAGATTGTTGTTAGGATGTTGTGTGCTTGTTTGTGTGTGTGTGATGAACCCAAACAAGAACTTGAGGTTTGAATCATGATTTACTTAGTAAGCTTGATATTTACTTTGACCAATGATAGGGCGGAATCTAGTTGTCAAGGCATGCTTTAGTTGAACTTTTGAATTGCCGAGTTTTGTGTGTGGTTAATGCATAGGACTTGACAAAAAGCTGTGAGATTTGAGCCATGATATTGTCATATCTTTATTTGTAAGTGGCAAGATTGAGAGCACAAGATCTAGAACTTACACTTATTCTCTATCTATTTGGCATGAGTTTGATAACTAAAAAATGATATTAGGCCATCGATTCTTAGTCCTACCTTTCACTCCGGGAGTATAAGGTGGTTGTTATCATAATTTTGCCTTTGATATCTTTGACCCTCGTGATTGTGCTTTAATGGTGGATTTCCTTTGAGATTATTAGGACAAATTTTGGGGGGAAAGAGTGTATGAGGGTGAATACGGTGATGAGAGTGGGGTTGGGAATTGTTTGGCATCTTTGTATTGCAAGTGTTGAGGCATGGAAGGTATGAAATAAAGGATTGATGTGAATCCTAAAAAAATGAAGCACCAACAAAAATTTTGGGTACTTGAGAAAAAAAAGAAGAATAAAAAAGAAGAGAAGAAAGAGAGGCACCATGAAATGAATGAATGATGGTGTGGGAAAATTTTGAAAAAGAAAAAGAAAAGGAAAAAAAAAGAAATGTTGTGAATAAAAAAGCCTCGGGTTTGAAGTGGATTGAAGAGAATAAGTTTGGGGGTTTTGGGAAATGGAGAAGTAGTCACTTATAGCCCGAAACCACCTACCTTTTAGTAAGTCACGTTATAACCGAAAACAAAAACCTTTTTGATTTTAGGAGCCAACTCGTTGTAGTATAGTGGTGAGAATCGTTTCAAGCCTATGGAAATTGTGCTCGATATCTTGTGAATGAGTGATGCTCATCATCCCTAAGCACGTAAGGGAGTGCTTTTATTTCTTTATCCAAAAATTGATGAGTGGTTCAAGTCGTTAGCATTAACCGTGTCACAAAGTTAGGTGATAATCTCGATTGATTAGGGCATGCCAAGATAATTAAGATGAGTTGTGAGGTTGTTTCATGAGGTTCATGGATTGCTTTACTTTGTTTTGATTGAGGACAATCAAAGGTTCAAGTTTGGGGGATTATGACATGTGTGTAAAATGACCTAATTTTCGATGTGTGAGCGTGCATGTTTGTGGCCATTTTACCCTCATATCATATATTTTTGTTGTTCTTTTGTCGTGTTTTCGTGTTTTGAATGTTGTAGGACGTGTTTTGAGCATAAACTAGCATTTTTGGTGGAGTTTTGGAGGCAAATCGCACGAGTTTGGAGTTTGGAGGCGTCGACCGGCCGAGCAGAGCAGGACCGGCTGAGCCAAGCAGATAGAGACTTCGATCGGCCGAGCTGAGCCTGCTCGACTGAGCCGTGCCAACAGAGAGCAGGCTCGGTCGAGCCAAATCTGACCGGGCGAGCTAGAGCGGGTTTTTTAGCAGTTTGGCGGTTTCCAGCTTCGACCGAGAGAGTCATACTTTGACCGGGCGATCCGAGGCCTTGTTAGCTCGTTTATAAAAGGGGGATCTTTGAATTTTAAAAGAACTTTTGGTCAGATTCCAAATAACCGTCACGAGAATTTTCTCCCAATCCATCTTCCAAACACTCCTATCCACTTCCAAGGAGATCTAGGCCACATTCCTCCATATCTGGTGAAGATCAAGGAAGATCAAGAGGTAGATTAAGTACAAGGAAGACAATTGAGGAAGATCATCATTTGACCTATCAATTTGTAATGGATTCTATCATTTTCTCTATTGTATTGTACACAATTGAAGGTATGAGGAACTAAATTCATTTTAAGTGTTGTTGAATGGATATTCTGTTGGATTGATATTGAATTTGATTGTTTACTTCCCTTTAAGAGCTTGAATTGCACTAGAGCTTGTTCCTTACCTCTTAGGTGTAGGTAATAGCCAGCTTAGGGGGTAGTTGACGTGAACGCTGCAGCCAACACGCGGGCGGAATCGTCGTGAATAGTGTGGATTCTTACAATTTTTGTTCCAATCCCTGTGCGGGGCTAGGTCGTAGGGCAATAATTGACGTTCTATTTGGAGTGGTCTAGGGCTTAATAACGTAGCTGTTTGCAAATCCTAATATCATCAACCGTTAGCTCGCCGTGACAAGGGGTTAACGAGTGTAGGGTCGATTGCTCAACCTCCTAGGGATCAAAAAAAGGTTTACAACATGATTTGATTCAATTTGACACAATTGAATTCACTCAACACTCACTCTATTCTCATTGTTGAACTTGATACTTTAATCTACCTCAACAAAATTAATTGATTGTTTTAGCTTGAAAGTTAAATTGCACATGTTTGGTTATTGCTTTATTACATTTATGCATGGTTTGGATTTGATTTTTCCTAGTTAAACAACAATCAACGACTTATACTTGCCTAGCTATAAGAATCCTCACAAGTAAACGGTATTCCTTTGGGCGAAGTGAGAAGATCCTTGGATTGATATTTTATTACTTGAGAAGTGTTAATTTTGAGTGATCAATTTTAACCACATCACAGACGTATCCTCATACGTTGTCTCTGCTGTGATCAAGTTTATGTCTCACTAGGTCAAGTGATCATACTGTCTTCTGCGATCTACTACACGCCGTATGATAGTCCCTATCGGTGAGACAAGAGGATACCATTGTTACATACATGTAAGTTTGTTTAACAGATAGGAGAAATAAACTGTTGTATACTCAATATAATAAATGCTTTCAGTATACAAAACCCATCACGTGGTGTCGATCAACACAAAGCATGTCGATTGACACACACCCTGTCAATCGACACGGCCTCTTGTTTCAAAATTTTGACGTCGATCACTATTTCGATCGATGCAACCCGCATATCGATCGACACACTTGGTGTCAATCAACACACAAGATTTCGGTCGACATATTTCATGTCGATCGACACATGATTTTTCAGTCGATATTTTCACGTCGGTCGACATACCTGCATATCTCGATCGACATCTCCCATGTCGATCGACACAGACGCAAATTTCAAAAATTCAATTTTTCTTTCTTCAATCAAATCAACTTATCTTCGATATCATTCAACATCTCTTTTATCAATCAACAATGATAATTATTCCTTTCTTTCCTACCCTATTTGAAACCTTTTTGAACTCAAACCAACTTCGATTGTTCGATTCGATTAATCATAACTTAATCATTTCTTGAAGCAACTTGATGAGTTCTCATACTCTCAAGTGATGTACGATGATTCATGACTGATTATGAAATTCTTTCAATCATACTCTCAAATAACGTTTGACTATCTTGTTCGTAAAACCAAATTATTTGACCATTCTTTCACATCCTTATCCAGTGGCTCAATTGAGAAGTCCAAGATCGATTTAGAGTCTAGAACTATTTGGGTAATTAAATTATGGATAATCAGTTATCCTTGAGGATTAACTCGTATTCCTTATATCATAGGAAAAGGCAAGGAAAGGATTGACAAGTAGAGCGATCATCTGAGACCACACCAACTAAGGTGGGCTTTCTTGTACCCCTATATTGTGGGCCAAAATAAAATCAAATGATGTTTCCTTTTTAAACTAATCAAGCATGAAATGAAATGTTTTGCCTTTAATTGTTTTGTCATTGCCTACTGTTTTGTGTTTGCTATATGTCCTCTTTGTGGGGGAACCCCACTTAGAGAAGAACATTACACGTGGGAACATGAATGTTGACTACGCGTATTGCGAGTCTCATATGATCTTGCCCGGTTGGTATGAAAAGATGTCACGGGTTAGTGCACTGTGATGCTATCATGTTAAGGGGTCGCGCTCTACATGGACTAGCATTGTGGCTGTGGTTGGCGGCCACCTCCCAGTTATATGTTTTTGCAGATAGTTTAACTGCTGAAAGCGCGCTTAAATGCATAAAATATTTTGGTGCCATGGGAAGATTTCAAAGTAAAAACCCCATGAGCGACCCTCTAAAAAGGCATGACAAAATTTTATATATATGTTTTCGGGCATGTGTTCACTAAGTACAATTTGTACTTAGCCCCTCGCATTAGCAGAGTACGAGGTAGCAGAGGAGTAGAGCTGAAGACTCATCTTTTGTAATAGTTAGATGCAAAAGTGTGTATCTCCATATACATACTTCATTGATAACTTTCCGCTGCTAGACTCAATGTCTTTTGTTAGACTTTTGTTATCTTCAATCTTGTTAAAAGTCTGATATTTGGTTTACTCAAGAAGCTACGATCCCTTCTTGAGGAGGCACCCTTTTATCATATTTTGCTTAACTTGGGATAAGTGTGATACTTTCTATCTTATTGGCTTGAGTTCTTATTTTTAATTGATATCCCAAGTGCAAGTCTCGTACCCGATGTGCCTCAATTTTCTTATTTATGCCTTGTTTATAAATAGGGGCGTAACAAAACCCATGAAACAATTTTTCATTGACAATGGCATTCTCCATCGCTTATCTTGCTCTTACACTCCAGAACAAAATGGTGTGGCTGAACATAAACATCGTCACCTAGTTGAAGTAGGTCTTTCTCTTCTTGCTCATTCTCATTTGACTCAAAAATTCTGGGATGACGCTTTTATGACTGCAGCATACGTCATAAATCAAACGCCTAGTAAAATTCTTCACTTTAAAAGCCCTTTTGAAATTTTAACAAAAACCAAACCAGATTTCACTTTCTTAAGAACTTTTGGTTGCTTGTGTTTTCCCTTTTTACGTCCATATAATAAACACAAGTTAGAGTTTCGTAGTGATTCAAGGATTTTTCTAGGATATAGCTCTTCATACAAAGGGTACAAAGTGCTTCTTCCTTCAGGTAGAGTGATCATTAGTAGACATGTTGTTTTTGATGAATTGGTTTTTTCTTTTGCTACTTCTACATGTTTCTCTCCCCCAATCACTTCTCAACCAAATTCTATGTGTCATACCAATTCTCTGCACAAAACAAACCCCTTTGTTTCTCTTCCTTCCCTATCTTTGCAACGACTCATTCCTTCTCCGTTAACCACCACCATAACTCCTGACTCATCCCCTTCATCTTCTTCCATTCCTGCCGCGGCTTCAAGTATATATTCTTGATCGCTGTAAAAATTACAGTTTTATTATAATATAGTGATGCAAATAAATTTATAAACCCAAAGGTATGTCGAACCCACAGGGATAGTACAACGAAATCATCTCATGTACTGGCATAGTTTATCTATTCTTTGTTTGAGAAAATCCAAATTTGAATAGGGTTTTTGTTTTGAAAAAACAGAAAATAACTTGGGAATAAAATTCAATAATAAAAAGCACAGATTCTAGGGAAATCAACCAATCCAATCAACATGCAATAAACAATCAATTCAAATCCAAAATAATCATTAAGGTGGGAAATCTGTTAAATTGGAATTAATTCTTTGGTTGGGCAATTAAAACCTAGATTACTATAAAGTGAATTTTACCTCTCGGTCTCAAGAACACAAACTAGTCAATCTCAATAAAGATACAGATTTAAAAAAGTTACAATTGATTCTTCCTTTTGAGACAGAAACCAATTATATCAAAATTCTATTTTCCTATTATTAATTATCTTCTCTCGGTCTCAAATTAATAACTATAAACCTAATCCAATTTTCATCTCTCGATCCTTCAATTGAAAATAGATTTTGGAGTGAAAAACATAGAATTTGAACCAAGTTAATTAGGGTTTGGAATTAATCGAATTAACACATGCTAAAAAGGATGGAGAAAACCCTAGAACCTGTTAAGGGTTCTAGCCTAACATATTAAAATCACACATTGCAAAAGATGTAAAGAAACTTACTTGAATCATTAAAACAATAGAAATCTTGAACCTTCAATTGTCTTGAATCCAATTACAACAATGAAATTAAATAGTACTGGAAATTAAAGAGTAAAACAATAAAGTAAAGATGCTGAAATTAAAGTTTAAAGGCTGAAAATTAAGGAGTGGAAGCCTAAATAATGCTGAAAAGAAGGGTGGATTTTCGAGCTAGAAAAGTCCTATTTATAGGGGGAGAAATCAAATCTTCAAAAGCTAATGGCTTGGTAAGGAAAAATCTCCAAATTGGGCAAAAATATGCCTTTCTGGCGCGCGTCTCGATCAACGGGATGCCTGTCGATCGACAGGGCTGCAAATCACAATTTTCCAGAATTTGACCTCTGTCTCGATCGACAGGGGCCCTGTCTTTCTAGACAGAAACCTCTGTGTCGACTCCCTTTGCGCAGTCTCACGGTTTTGGTCATAACTTGTGCTCCCGAACTCCGATTGACCCGATTCCAGTTGCGTTGGAAATCTAACTCAAATATCTTTCTATTTCCATGCTCCATTAGGTCAGATTCCACGTGTGGAAGAATTTGTGACTGTTCCTTTGGACATCAACTGCTTTCGGTACGGGTTTTCATTGATTTTTAGCCTAAAACCTGCAAAATATTACCATGACAAGCATAATATCCCCTATCAACACTTCATGCTCGATTATTAACTAAAAACTCAAGTAAATGCAAGAAACTAATAAGAAAACAACATGATAAGTGAGGCAAAATACGAGCTTATCAATTCTCCAATAGATGTTTCACCTACTTCTCATAATGATTGTGTTGAACATGCTGCAGATACTTCTAGTGGTTCTCCTAAGATCTCATCTGGTGCTCCTATTGTGGTTAATGATCATCCCATGGTCACTCGAGGTAAAGTTGGAATTTTTAAGCATAAGGTGCTTGTAGCGTCACTGCCACCTTCAAAATGTGAACCATCCTCTTTTCAGGCAGCTGTGCAAATACCGGTTTGGTATGATGCCATGAGTCGCGAAAATTGCACTCTTCTAAATCGGAAGACTTGGTCTTATTGCACTCGTCCTCCAAATAAAGAGTTGGTCAGTTGCAAGTGGGTTTTTAAACTCAAACGCAACTCCGATGGAACTGTTGCTCAACACAAAGCTCGTCTGGTGGCTCGAGGATTTACTCAAACTTTTGGCCTTGATTATACTGATACTTTCAGCCCGGTTGTCCGGCCTATGACAGTTCGTACTATTTTTAGTCTTGCATTAGCTACCTCTTGGGTTATCCGACAAATTGATATTGACAATGCATTCTTGAATGGTGATCTCCATGAAGAAATTACATGTCTCAACCGCCTAGTTTTGAAGTTGCTGGACAGCCTCATTTAGTTTGCAAATTACATAAGGCTATTTATGGTCTTAAACAAGGATCTCGTGCTTGGAATACTAAACTCGGTGATGCCTTAAAGTCTTTGGGTTTTCTTCAGTCAACCGCTGGTCATTGCTTATTTTACCAGCACACTTTGAATTCTTTCACATTGTTGATTACTTATGTTGATGATATTTTACTGACAGGTAATAACAATGCTGAAATTGATAAGCTTATTGCACTTCTTCGCCGCCATTTTTCTGTGAAAGACTTGGGTAAGTTGAGTCAATTTCTTGGAATTCTTTGCACTCGTACTCCAGATGGTCTCTTTCTAAACCAAAAACAATATATTCATAATATTCTTGCCAAGGTTAATATGGTTGGAGAACATGGTGTAGCTAGTCCTATGGTTTCTTCTGCGGAGCTTTCTAAATTTGATGGTAATAGCTCGATCAATCCCACCTTGTATCGAAGTGTGGTTGGTGCTTTGCAATATGTAACTATTACACGTCCAGATGTCGCTTTTTGCATCAATAAAGTGAGTCAATATATGTAGTCTCCACTAGATACTCACTGGAAAGCTGTTAAGCGCATCCTGCGTTATTTAGCAGGTACTTTGGATTATGGCTTACATTTACGAGCTTCATCCAACTTGGATATTGTTGCTTATTCTGATGCAGATTGGGCTTCCGATCGTGATGATCACAAATCTACTTCAGGTACTTGTGTTTTTATGCATGGGTGGAAATCTCATTTCTAGGAGTGCTAAGAAACAAAGCACTGTCTCTCGTTCTAGTATAGAGGTTGAATTCCGAAGCTTGACACTTGTTACTTGTCATATTCTTTGGCTCCGCTCCTTGTTGTTTGAGTTGCATCTTTCTCCCAAGAAGCCCTCCATTATATGGGTTGATAATTTGGGTGTTGTAGCTCTCTCCACAAATCATGTGTTTAAGTTGATTTTCATTTCGTTCGTGAGCATGTGCTTCGTCATAATATATGGGTTCAGCATATTCTTGCACATGCTCAGGTTGCAAATGGTTTTACGAAGCCTCTATCTGAACAAAAATCTTCACTCGGTTTCAGAATCTCCTTCGGGTGGTTTCCTCTACCTCGCTTGATTTGCGGGGGGCTGTTGGAAATGTTAAGAGTCTGAAATGTTAAGAGTCTTATTTAATGTAGATGTGTTAAATGTGGTACATTATATTTTGTTGAACGTGGGTTTGTAACTGATTATTATTTCTTGTATAAATAGGTGTGTTGAAAGCATGTTAGATTGTACAAAAATATTCACAGAAATAACAAAAGCTTTCCTTGCAGATAGTTCTTATTTCCTGCAACATGGCTCTTCATTTCCTTTGGTCTTTGTTTTTCATTTTCATTCACATGAACCAATTTTAAAAATCAAAAGGCAATATCAGCCACTTGACCTCCATCTTATGGATTTGTTGAGGTTATTTCATATCCCTTCTAATTTTCGTATGATATTTTTGGAGATTGAATACATAATTTGAATGAGGAATGGATGTCCATTCATATCCTTGAAATACTTTAACAACTGTAGTCTGAGATTGGAGACCATTTTCGTATGATTTTGCTTACAATTCCGCTCATGTAGCATATAAATAGTATTAAAATTGAATTGAAATAATCTCAACGGTTATAAATGACTAACTATTTTCAGCTATATGCTAAATTTCAGGGTAGAAGCCACATATAAATTTATGATCATTAAGAGGATGTTCTTTTTAAAGGTTTGAAATTTGGATATTTTTTATATTATTTTTAAATATAATGAATTGAGTAAAATTCACACCAAAATATTCTCGAGCTATATAGCATTCATTGATCGAAATATTTCCAAATAACCTCTTGCGTTTTTACCACTTAATATTTCCAAATTATCTCTACCTCATGACCTCTTGCGTTTTTACCACTTTTGCTGGTAATCGAAGATGAAATTTGAATATTCTTAGTCATAATATGTTGTTTTTAGTTCTTAAATTTGGATACTAAATGCATCGAAAAACTCACAATTCAATATTATACAATGCACCAAAAAATATTATAAATAATATACGAAACGATTTAATTGTAAAATATAGATGTATTTACATTTGCGCAAAATGTATGGATATTATGTATGAATTAAATATATGATGTTTGAAGTTTTTAATATTATAATATAATAGATATTTATATTTTTTATTAATGATTTTTAGATAAATTTAATATTATTCATTATTATTCTATATAGTAAATTATAGTATAAATTAATTTTCTACACTACACATCCAAAGTCTTAAGAATCTTACATTGATGGCATCAAATTAAATTAAAACGAGTACGATTAAATTAAAACATGAGCATTAAATAATTGGAATGAAAAGACAAGATCTTATAATTTAAAGTTTTAAATTAAAAATAAATTATGCTTATTCCACCAAGTAGCTCACAGAGTATACTTGACTCAGGTTTTGGGAGGGAGTGATAGAAAGCCATAATCCAGAGAGTTGTTAACAGTCTCATGAATAATATCCTCAATGCTATGCTTGAACGCAAATCCAATTTCTCTAATCTTCTTGGAGGAGATTACACTAGGGATTGAGTCCTGCTTCATGCTGTCAACCCTACAACATGAACATTTAAAAGGGAATCACAACTCCAAATGTTTTAGGACAACTTCAAATGCAGAATTTAGACTAATATAAACCTGAACTCAATTGAACGAGGGTACTCTTTTCTGAGGAGCTCGAGCAGTTCAGACACTACACAGCTTCCAGTGCAGCAAAGATACCGGCCTTCTGCACTGACGTGCTCCATGAGGAATATGTGTGCGTTGCATATGTCTTCGATGTGGACCAGTGCAAGTGATCCCATTCTTGAATTCACAGATGCAAGAATAGGGAGCACGTTGGGATCGCCTAAAGTAATCATAGAAAGTATTAAGATGGGGATTATTTTTCTATTTGTTAGAAGATTGTCTGCTCTACAAGATTTGTATTCAATTTTGTGTGATTCATGGAAATA
>JAPKLW010002360.1:157-31110 GCA_026898455.1 Plectranthus barbatus | reverse complement strand
GAGATGGTAATCTCGTCATGCTTCAGCTGCCTTGTCGGCCTGAACCCCTGCAAAGTATAACAAACATGGTCAGTAGCTCCAGTATCCACTACCCAAGAAAAACATGTTTCCGTTATAAATGCACATGACATACCTTGTCTACCCGTGCTAGGCACTAGACAATCTACTTCACTTCGCTTGCGTTTGCATGGCCTCGTGATAGCCTCTGCCTGATCAACCTCTTCTAACCGCTTAAGTAATTCCTTTGCCTCAATCATAGTCTTATCAAAGACCTTCATGAATTGAGCAAATTCTGAAGCTTTCTGGTCAGATTCCCATCGTTCTAGTGCCAAGAGTAACTCTGGAAGAGTGTACTTGCACTTGGTACCAAGGGACTTGATGAAATCACCATAAGAATCAGAGAGAGAGTGCAGGACGATATTGATTTTAGCCCGACTAGTGATTCGTCCACCTCTCTTTCTGTACCTTCTCATAATTTCCATCATGCTGTCAAGATGCAGAGACAACGAACTCCCATCAGTCATCTTCTTGCAGACCAGGTCTTCCACAAGACTGTAACTGACAGTTCGTCTCAAATTCCCATATACCCTTATTAGATCCCTACATATCTCAACAAAAGATTGGTACTGATCGTATTTGAGCCTTAGTTCTCTGGATAGAGTTTTCTTAATGAGAATGCGGGCAAACTCATCAGAAGTCCTCCATCTTTCATAGAACACTCGCTCATAACCAGTGCAATTCCAATACTTGGGAGATAAAGGATCCATATAGAGTATACAAGAATGATTTGCAATGTGGAGTATTTCCATGAAGCAAAACTTCCACTCAGGAAAATTCGGACCGGTTAAAGGATTTGATGTCAAGAGATAAATGATACGATGAATAGACATATCTGAAAACAATAAATTAAAAACACCAATCAAAACATAGTCGCAAAACATTGAAACAATTTAATATTGAAACCTTATGATAAAGCAATATTAATGTTTCCTCCAATTTGCCTAAGTATTACTATTGCAAGCCACACATGTGGACGTTTACAACAAAACACTTAACCAGACTGCATCTTTCAATTCCAGTACTTTAATTCCAATCCATGTCTGGGTTCCTTAGACAAATGGAATTAATAATTGGAGACTAACTTAAGACCATATTATCCTACTGAGCAGGGACATCACATATGAGTTATACTCTGGACAATATCTAAGCTAGCTTACCACCAAAGCCAACCCTCCCATATAAGGATCTATTTGAACACACCTGATCCCTATAATAAGGTTGTCTCATTTAATTCAATCCCTAGAGAACTTACGAAAATTCAATACGCAAGCTAAACATGTAGACGTTTACGCATGAACTCCCACTTCTCACATGAAATAAATGTTTGTTTTAAGAAATCTTATCTATTAGAACTTATGAACAATAAATTAAGTAAGCTACACATGTAGACGTTTACCTAATAAATTATCCACTTCCAATAAAGGATCGCTTTGTGGAGGTCTTACTAAATTATGAGCTTAGTAATTTTCAGTTCATAAGGTTTAATTTGCACAGATTATTTTATGTAGCCATAATTATAACGTTGCTAAAATTCTATCATGCAAAGCATGAACCCCGAATTTATAGTCATAATTAATTACATAAAATAAATCACATAGCATGCTTTAAAGCCGTAAATAAAAGCAGTAAACGTACTCTCTATTATCTACAACATGCTGATATGCTGCGCAATTATTTTAAACACGTATATCATGCGATGACAGATACAAAACGAAATAAATCTAACTATTACAAGTTGGAATTTATTTTACAGATCTTCGACTGGGCTCCCACTACTTGGACTGAGATCTTGATTTATTTTCTGAACTTGGGCCTCCAAGATTTGATCCATCAGAAAATTGGACAACTGGGCCAGTTAACCAGATCGCAGGCCTAGGCACACATTGCAAGCCCAATAGCCCACGAGAACTCGGCCCGATGAGCCACCACCGGCGAAACACCATCGCCGGCGACCCGCCGTCGTCGTGAAGGCTCCCGGCATGCACAACAGCCATGCACGTACGTGCATGGATGCAGTCCGCGATACCGCCTTCTCCGACCGTTGCCCGTTTCGCATGCCGCCGCCCCGGCTTGCCCCGACCGTCGCCCGTACCGTCATTCACTCTTCTTCTCTTCCATTGGCCTCCGTGACTCACCGGAATCGCGCAAGGATGGAATCAGGCTCGCGCGAACCACGCGAAAAACCCTAGGGTTTTCCGCGTCCGGCCGCACGCCCAGCCCCCGTCGCCGCCCAGCCCGCGTCGCCGGTCTCCGAGTCATCGCCGCCATCTGCTCTGCCTGCCGACACCGACCGAGGAAGGAGGGGCCGCCGTCGGCGAGCGCGCAGGGTCGCAGGCTTGCTGCGCGCGTGCGAGAGCGAACCCTAGGGTTCCGCTGCGTCTGCGCGCGCGCCCGCGCCCTTCGCCGCGCACCGCAGCCCCTGGCTGGCCCCGCCTCCTCGCCCGCGCCGTCGACCTCGCCTCGGAGCCGCCGCACCGGCCCTTGCCGGCCTGGGCCGCGCAGCCGTCTACCCACGTGCGTGTGCGCGCCGCGCGCGCTGAAAACCCTAGGGTTTCCGCGCGTGGCTGCAACGCCGCCGTGGCTCGCCGCGCCCCCTGCTGCCGTGCCCCACCGCCGTCAACCGCCGTGCATGGCGCTCGTGCCGTGCTGGCTCTGTCACGCGTCGTGCGGCCCTTTGTTCTTCGCGTTCTTCGTTCTTCGTGTTCTTCGTTCTTCGTTTTACAGATTTAATTCTTTGAAATAAAATTACATGGGATAATTCTAATTACAATCTAAAGATTCTAATCTAACCATGGATTTATCTAGTGGGTGAAAAACGAATTCATATAAATGGGCGAATTAACCCCGAGGAACCACGAGGACGAAAAACATACAATCAATCCATAAACCATCCATTGCATGCAATCAATAATAATAATCATGCATGTTCATAGGCAATATTATCTTTCCGATAGAGCCAATTAATTAAACCTCACTCTGATACCAATTGAAGGGATTCGTGAACTGAATCACGAAGGCCTTTTGCCAAGGATCGTTAATTGGAATATCAAAAATAAATTGCTATGCCTATGAACAATCCTAGCATGCTCCTATATTATTATGCATAAGAAGGTTATGCGGAATACCTGGATTGATGAACGATGAAGAACTCGTGCGCGGAGATGCCCTTTCATCTTTCCCACGCACCAAGATTTAATTTCCTAACAGATTGAGGAAATTAATCTAAAGAAAATAATGAATTATTTTCGAAAATAATGAGGAGAGAGAGAAGAAGAAATCCTCCTGATCTGATCTTCTGATCTGTTTCCCAACTCGATCTGAAAACCTGGTGAAGGTTCTCTATCAGATCCCTTGCCCGGTTGAGAACCAGAATTTCCTCCTCGTATCTCAGACCCTGTCGATCACCACAGCTCCCAATGCTCTGGTTTGCTGTGTGCAACTTGTGATCTTATGAGGTGTAGGTGTATTGAGGTCTGAGGGACTGAGGCCTATTTATAGGAAATTCTAGGCTTCTATTGGGCTTGAGTTATCATGGGCCAGACCAGGGACCAGAATGCATATAGCAAATAAGGCCTATCAATTAATTAATTCCCATATTCAACCCAGAATATAATTAATTAATTAATATTGATTCATACCACCAGAGAATCAATACTGTCCTACCTATTTGCTACCACGTTTTGAGGAACGGGTTGCATTGGACTCGGTTTATCCCCACATTTAAGGTTACAGACATTCGTTAATTAATTTAAGCTCTGACAAGCTATTTAATTAATTAACATCTTTAGTTCCTGAATCAATCCACTCAAACCTTTTCAGTTATGCTTGAACTTAATCAGCCTGCAGGACTTTAGCATAACGAACCTTTTGAGCTGTTCAGGGAATGTCACCATCCTATACTGGATGTGGTTACCTAGTTCAGATACCAGACAGTCATACACAGATTGATATCACCCAAGACTGCAGAAGTACAGGTTCAACTAGAGCCCTCTCTACAACTCAAAGTGATATACAATATATGTATACTTCTGTATCCTCATATAGGTTTAAGATTCCATCGAGTCATAAAGATCTAGATTCTTTTAATGTCAGATAAAAGAATCGATCTCAACTTAGGTCCTCATCAATGTGTGCCCCACACCAGCATACCAAGACATCCAAGATAAGATGCTTATCCGCATATGCTGCAGCCTACACCGACAGTTTATACTGGAACTGTCTCAGCTGTGATGACTATTTATATCTCGCTAGGTCAAACATCCATACGATCTTCCGTGATCTTCTACACACCGTATGATCTCCCTATCGACGAGATAAGAGGATAATTGTGTTTGCGACATATGTTTGTTAATTCAGACAGGAGATGAACATACAACAATTATGATTCCCAGTATATTAACCAATAAACCTTGTACATAATATACCAATCATAATGCTTTCAGTATATAAATCCATCAGATCTTTCATGTCAAACTCTGCCTTTAAGTCAGCTTTGACTTGCTTGATATCAGATATATGTTTCCCAGCTAGAAGCATATCATCTAAATATAAGAGTAAGTACACCAAACTAGAATCACAGCCTTGCTTCAGGTAGACACACTTGTCAAACTTAGACATGTTGAAGCAAATCTTTAACATATGAGCATCAAACCGTTTGTTCCACTGTCTTGGACTTTGTTTCAGCCCATAGAGTGATTTCTACAGCAAACATACTTGATCTTCCTTTCCAGGTTCAGCAAACCCTGGTGGCTGATCCATAGAAATAATTTCCTCTAATTCACCATGTAGAAATGTCGTTTTAACATCCAACTGATGTAGCTCAAGATCCAACTGTACCACAATAGCTAATAGGATCCTAATTGAGCAATGTTTGACAACAGGTCAGAACACCTCAGTGTAATCAACTCCCTCCTTTTGGGTAAAGCCTTTTGCAACTAATCTTGCCTTGTATCTCACTTGTGGTGGATCTGACTTCTCAATCTTCCTTTTGAACACCCATTTGCAACCAACTACTGACTGAAACTTTGGTTTATCTGCAAGGATCCATATTTCATTCTTTCTTAGTGATTGCATCTCTTCAATCATAGCTTCTTGCCACAGTGTACACTCTGAACTTGTGCATGCTTCTTCAAATGTCTTTGGCTCTGTATCTTGCAGCTTCTCTGCAATATTTAGGCTTAGAAAAATGGCATCTGCTTCTGAAAATCTTCTAGGAGGATGGATCTCCCTCCTCACTCTGTCTCTTGCCAACCAGTAATTTGTTAGAGTTGGTTGTTTGTTGATGTCAGACTTTTCTGTACCAGAAGTTTCAGGTTTATGTTCTTCAATTTCAGGTTCATCCTTAACATTCTTGAAATCATGAGTTGTTTCAGATGCCTCTTCGGATATTATTCCCTTATCTTTCTTCTGCAAATAAGGCATCACCAGCTCATTAAATGTAACATCCCGGCTAGTAATGATCTTTTGTTGGTTTGGCTCTATGCACCATAACCTATATCCTTTCGTACCAGAAGGATAGCCAAGCATAATGCACTTCAAAGCTCTGGGAGCTAACTTATCTTGCTTAGTATGAACATAAGCAAGACAACCGAAGGGTCTCAAATAAGAGTAATGTGGTTTCCTGCCATACCACAACTCATCCGGAGTTTTGAGCTCCAAGGCAGTAGATGGGGACTTGTTTATCAAGTGACAGGCTGTAGCCAAAGCCTCACCCCAAAACCCCTTCGACAAACCAGATCCAAGCAACAAACACCTCACCCTTTCCAAAAGGGTTCTATTCATTCTTTCAACCACTCCATTTTGTTGTGGGTTGTATGGTGTGGTTCTATGTCTTTTGATTCCCTTTTGTCTGCAAAAGGAATCAAACTCTTCACTCAGGAATTCCATGCCATTATCAGTTCTTAGGCATTTTATCTTCATTCCCTTTTCATTCTCAACCTGATAGGTCCATTCCTTGAATTTCTGAGCAGCTTCATCTTTTGTTTTCAGAATATGAACCCACACTCTCCTGCTGTAATCATCAATGATTGACATAAAATATCTTCCTCCACCAAGAGTTTCTGTCCTAGATGGCCCCCATAAGTCAGCATGTATGTAGTCTAAAGGCTGGCTGCTTCTCCTTTGACTTGGTTTGAATGGTAACTTCTTGCTTTTGGCTAAAATGCACTCCTCACAGCTGCTAAGATCATGTTCAGCCTCATAGGTGATTAGCCCTTGCTTCTTTAGTTCAACCAAGCCTCTGTGACTGATATGTCCAGTCCTCAGATGCCAAAGCTTGCAATCCACAACTTTGACAACACTAGATTCTCCACAGATTGTTTGTGCAAACAAGTAGTATATGTTGTTTAATCTTTTTCCTTTCAGCACCTCAACACCTTCCTTACAAACTACAATGGTGCCTCCATCTCCAACAAACTTGAAACCCCTTGCTTCAAGTGTACCCAAGGATATAAGGTTCCTCTGAATTTGAGGGATGAACATCACATCTATTAGAGTTTTGACTTCTCCCTTATGATTCTGAATTCTAACTGATCCAACACCTTCAATCCTACAAATGTGACTGCTGTCCAGCATCAATGTTCCCATGTCCTTCAAAGTTAGGTCCACAAACCATTCCTTCCTTTGACACATGTGGAAGGAACATCCTGAATCAAGAATCCAGGAATCATCTCCAACAGCCTCCATTATATTGAGAATTTCATCTGTTACAGCTTCTGTTGAACTTACAAGATTTGACCCTCTTTGTTGATAGAGATTCTTTTGCTTCAACACACTACAGTCCCTAATTAGGTGGCCCGGTTTCTTACAGTAATGACACACCCTAGACTCCTGAAAATTACCAGGAGCCCTAGCTTCTTGCTGTTGTGAAGCTCCATAAGACTTCTTCTGAATATATGTTGGTTTGTAATCCTTTCCTTGGTTTGGATTGAATCTCTCTTGATTTCCTCCTTTGTTAAAATTCTGATTCTTCTTTTGAAAAATACTTTTCTGACCTTTCTTAATGTACAGCCCCATTCCACTCTGATAATCTCTAAAAACCACTGAGAGCTTCTCCATTTCTTTTTGTTTGATGGCTGATAGTACATCCTCTAATGATATTCCCTCTAATCTTCCATACACCATAGCATCCTTCACACTTGAGTAGGACTTTGGCAATGCCTTTAGGAGGTGTATGGCCTTATCTTCATCATCGATCTCTACCCCAATACCTTCAAGCTCATCCACAGCCTTGTGGAAGTCATCTAATTGATCTAGCAGGTTTCTTTCATCATTAAACTTGAAACCATAGAGCCGTTGCTTCATATAAATCCTGTTTGCTATAGATTTAATCATGTATAGCTTCTGTAACTTCTTTCATATGTCTGCAGCAGTCTTCTCCTTGGAGACCTCACGCAGTACCTTGTCATCCAAACTAAGAAGTAGAGTACTCATGGCATTCTCCATTAACTTGGCCTTCTTATCAGCTGTCTCTCCAACAAACGCTTTGTCAGAGTCGGGCAGAAGGGCATCCACCAGTCCCTCTTTGGTGAGTATAGCTAGAATCTTTATTTTCCATAATCTGAAATCATTCTTCCCCGAAAACTGATCAACTTCAAATCGACTTGAAGCCATAACTTTTACACACAGATAAACCCCTTTCTTCATAGAAAATTCACAAACCCAGAAATTTTCAGAAAATACAAAACTGAATCAGAGAGTTCTAATCACGCAAATTCCACACAATTCGCAATCGAATGAGCAGCAGTTCTAAACTTCCCAAACCAGAATACAGGAATCCCAGAAAATCCAAGAATAAGACTATTCGATGTCTTATTAATCATAGACGAAACATAAA
Source organism: Plectranthus barbatus (assembly GCA_026898455.1). NCBI lineage: Eukaryota > Viridiplantae > Streptophyta > Magnoliopsida > Lamiales > Lamiaceae > Plectranthus > Plectranthus barbatus. The sequence goes on along the minus strand of JAPKLW010002360.1, from coordinate 23,216 downwards.
TACTCACAGAAAATGAATTTCTTCAAAGAACCTTCTTGCTGCTCACACGAACTCTGCATAACAGTTTCTCAATCCCAGAATTTGATCACCGTCGCCCCGTTCCCACAGACGGCGCCACTTTGTTACAAATTTGGACGACTAAAATGATCAAACACAAACAAGAACACACCGATATACGTGGTTCGGCAATTGCCTACATCCACGGAGGGTTACACTATGATTTTATTGCTGGAATTGGCTACAAGATTACACACACAAAACACAGAACATCTCTGCGAAACTCTCTCTCTCAGCTGAATGTAGAAGATGATTGTTTCTGTCTAACTCTCTCTCACTAACTGCTAATCTGCTGCTAACTGTAACAGACTCTTCCAACAGCTATATTCTTTCTCCCAACTAATTCCCAGATCTCAACACGTGTCACCAATCTATTTGGTTACTTATAAAAACGTAACCTCCAAAATAACAGACTTCAACTTCACACCACTCAGACACAAACTAACTTCACAACACTTCAACAAATCAGAACTCCAACATGCACAAACTTCAACATGCATAAAACTCTAACATGCATGAAACTCTAACATGCATGAAGTCATATCACTTCATAAACATTAACGATTTCAAATCTCTCATACTCCGCCTATATATAGACGAAGTGTCCCGAAGAGAAGATTGTTGAAAGAATAAAATACTAAACATTCGAATCGATGTCAGAATTCAAGCATAAGCTTTCAAACATTAGAGGCTATCTTTAACTTACTGTGTGCCATCTTTGGACACGAGACTTGCTGCTTTTATGCACAAGCTCAATCTTGGTGTTCTTACTTTCCAAGTAAGAACACAACAGTTACTGCTATTCACCAAGCAGTAACTATCACGGGCATCTAGCCAAAAAGATCAATGGTTCCGGAAAGAACACAAAAACTCTCAAGTTCCAGAGAAGGAGGTTGTGTGGTGTGTCCACACTCCAAGTCTTAGAAGTTAAAGGAAGCAGAGGTCTGGACGAGTAAGCTAGTGGACTGATAAATATATCTACTAGCTAGCAATAGATTGCGAGACCAAACTATAACTAAAAGCTTAGTGATTTCCAGACATAAAGTCTGAAGAGAGGACGCATGACTTTTGTGTTCGAACCTCAATAAATCCTTTTACATTTACTGCTTTATTTTCTACTTGTAAGGATTTTTAAACTCAATATTTTTAAATTTTTTCAATTTAATTAACTCACAAGATATTTACCGATTTATTATATTTATTATTACAAGTCATACAAAGTTAAATTAATAAATTTTCCCCCCAATCGAACACTGTTCATTTCAAAATTGATTCAGTTAGCAAATAAATTTATTTAACAATCTCGAGCAATTTTTTAATCAGTTCGAGAGTTGACTGAATTACCATATCCAATTAATGTTATGACTATTGTGGCGTTGAATGTGCTTCAAAGCTTGAGATGTTGCTGTTACCCAATTGTATATCTAAATTATTGGCAATATTCGTGGAAGTCTCGTTGGAAAAAAACTAAAAGAAAAATACAAAAAGACTAGGCACCTAGTTTTGTATGGACTTGGATATGCCAACTATGTTGACCAGACCATACAACTAGTCAATAATTAAATAAATTTAGGGATATAATCAAATCGAGTCTGTGGAGATTCGAATTTAAACAGATTGAGGCCCTTAACATCTCGTTAAAATAATAGATATCAAGAAAGCAATAAATAAATAAATACGAAACGTTGAGCACGGTTGGCACTATAAGTCGGTGCTTTAATAGCAAAAGAGGGAATGTATATTTCAGCAGAATTTCACCAAGCTTTGAGCATATGAAAAATTTGATATAAAAAATGAGATGGGACCTCCCTTTTATAGATATAAGAAAAGGGGGCCGTTACAATAAATTTGTGCCTAACCCTAGCCCACGCCAATAGTGACCCCGGGATTTTCGGAACTGATCCCAAAAATCCCGGGGTTGGTTAGGGCTGACATGACATTTCTCCAAAGGCTACTTTTCTCTTAGCTCGCTTGGGATCAGTGTTGAAGCCAGTCACAGGGTCGGTAGTGAGCCCGGGCTCGGGGTCGATATACGGGCCAAAGAAGATTATGACTTGACCTTTTGGGCTGCGATTGGCTCGGCTTCAGACTAGTAGGCCACATCTCCTTTGACTTGCTTCATGAGCGCGAGGTGGTCTTTATTGGTTTGTGCCGCTTGGGCCTTACCTCAAGAATAGCCCCTTTGGCTTTGGGGCGTATTTGAGATACGGGTCAAAGCTAAACACATAATCGTATTTCGATCAAAGTGCGGAGTTTTGGGATACCCCGGGGCATTCTCAAGGGCCCTAGATGCATTCTCAGGGATTCACTTATGCATATGGACGTTCGATTGACCAGGGGGTCGACTTAATTCATACGGTTGCCCCCGGGGGCATTCTGAAGGGATTGCTTGCAAACTAAATTGTCAATGCATAACCCAGGTTGAAATTGGATGCCAACAATAAATTACTATGCCTATGAATAATCCTAGCATGCTCCTATTGAAATGCATAAGATGGTTTATGCGGAATACCTGTACAATAAAAACTGTTGAACTGGTAGCACAGAGATTTGATCCTCAATTCTCTTTCTTGCACAACAAGATTTAATCCTACAAGATCAGTGAATTAAATATACTGAAATGAAATAAATTAATTTTAAAAAAAAAATAGAGAAGAAGAAGAAATAGATCCTCCAGATCTGATTTTCTGATCTGTATCCCAACTTCGATTTAAGAATCTGGTGTATTGCCTCCCACAACTCCCAAATACTGGTTTCCTGCTTAGCAACTTATGATCTTGTAGTGTGTTGAGATCTAAAAACCTGAGGGATATTTATAAGAAAAATCTGATCTCAGATTGGCTTGAGCTTTCATGAGCCAGACCTGGGACCAGAATGCAAATAGCAAATAAAGCCTATCAATTAATTAATTCACATATTCAACCCATAATATAATTAATAAATTAATTAATATTGATTCATGCCACTAGAGAATCAATATTGTCCTACCTATTTGCTACCACGTTATGAGGAACGGGTTGCATTGGCTCGGAAAATTCCCATATTCATGGTTACAGACATTCATTAATTAATTTGAGCTCTGACAAGCTCCAAAATTAATTAATATCTTTTATTCCTCAGTCAATCCACTCAACCCTTTTTCACTTATTCTTGAACTTAATCAGCTTGTAGGACTTTAGCATAATTAACCTTTTAACTGCTCAGAGAATGTCACCATCTTATACTGGATATGGTTACCCAGTTCCAGTCGCTGACAGTCATACACAGACTGCTACCACCCAAGATGCAGATATACAAGTTCGACCAGAACTCTGCATCATAGTATCTCAAAGTGACGCACAAATATGTGTATACTTCCTTACCTTCATTTAGGTATAGAATTCCATCAATCCATCAAGATAAAGATTCATTAATGTCACATAAAAGAGTCGATCTTTACTTAGGTCCGATCGATGTGCAACCAAGGTAAGCCGCTTATTACTGCGTATGCAGCCTATACCAACTGTCTATCCTGAGATTATTTAAGTTGTGATACTGTTTATAGCTTGCTAGGTCAATCAATCCATACGATCTTCCGTGATCCACTACACACCGTATGATCTCCCTATTGACGAGATAATGGGATAAGAATGTTTGGGACACATGTTTGTTAATTCAGACAAGAGATGAACATACAACATTTATAACTCCCAGTATATTAACCAATGAACCTCGTACATAATATGATAATCATAATTCTTTTAGTATACAAATCTATCACATTCACATACGTTGGTGCCAGTAGTTTAGGAAAATTATTCCTGAGGGACTTTGCATGTTTATGGAATTCATACGATTTGTTAGAATCATCACGGGTGATGTTCTCTTGCTTGAGAGTTGTGCTCTCAGGCGTACACTTTGATAACTCCGGGGAGTTTTATAGAGCATGCATTAGTGATCTCGACATGTTTAGGGACTCTTAGGGAGGCATTGGAGGCTCTCATAGGTCTCATTATGCTTGTCACGGCTGGAGAGTCTCCATTAATGTTTGTTAATTTTAGCCTCTATGGTTTCAGCCTTGAGATGAGGGGTCGGTATTGGCCCCGTAGTAGGATTCGATTGTCAGTGTTAGACCCTAGGGTCAGGTCGGTGGTGAGGTTGCGGAAAGTTTTTGTCAAGCTATGTTTTGCCGTTAAAATGAGTGGTAGATTTGTATTTCGTGTGATATGTATTTCGTTTCTGTGTTGTGGTTGGTTGTTTCTTCCATTTTTTTCATATGAGTGCGCTCGGTTCTTATTTGTTTAGGGTTGTCACGTGCACTTTATTCTGGGTTTCTTGACTATATTTGATTTGATTTAGCTTGGCACCAGTGGTGCTGTTATTGTGTTGGGTTTGGCAATTGATTAAGTATTTATTATGCGGTGCGCTTGCTGTCTGGATTAGGGGTTAGTACTTAGTGATTTTCATTGGGTGTGCAAGCTTGAAATTTCTGGTTTTAGAGCCCTCATTGACGTTTGGTAGCTAAGGCTTAGTGATTGACGGTTTGTTTCTTGTTGAACTAGATTCTATTTCATCCATTGCTTGTATGAGATTGTAGATTCTTAGCCGTTGGATTAGTTTTCTTAGGAATCGGGTCATCGGTAGTACTCTTATTAACATATTGTTATTTTATTTTTTTATCATCTAGGGTTCAGGGTTGGTATTGAGCCCCAATGTTCTTATGTTCCTTTGACTTCTTGTTGGTTATATTTTGAATTTTGCCATGCTCGTATACCTTGCTTGTATTTATGCTCTCTTCGTATGTCATTCGAGTGTTAGGGGCTTCATTGCTTGTGTATTTTTTTCAATTTTTTTTTCTTTGGTTTTTGTTCTTCCAGCTTCTTGGTTTACCTATAGCCTGTAAGATGTCTTTAGGGTCTGATGGCGAGTCCACCGGTTGCAGGATGCTGGTGGTTATCAATGTTTTAGAATCTTCGCTGGTGACTCCGTCGGAGTTGGTTGGATTGGAGAAATCCTTGGCATTGTCGATTGTAAACCAGACTTCCACTATAATGGCTACGACTTTGGTTTTGGTTCCAATTACTTTTGTACGTTGGACATTGAAGTGCAGTCCAAAGAGGACAAGATCATTGCTAATGACCCCGTTAGCATAGCGATCCCTATGACCACTACCGACCTGACTAACAATCTTCTTGCAAATGTGCCTTATGCAAAGGTAATTTTCCCCCTCATCTCGGATCAATGATTGATATTATGATCCCGATGAAGGGTTTGACATTCTATATAGCTATCGTGAAGAACAGGATCCGGCTCCCCATTCATCCATGGTTTTGTGCCATTTAGAGGTCGTATGGCCTCGATTCTTTTCAGCTGGCTCTGGTGGGATAGTTCGATATGTTGGGGACCATGCTACTTTTCTATGACACCGGGCTGGTATACCGATCCGACCCTAAAGGAGTGGCATAATTTCTATCGGTTGGGTCGGTATTATGAGGGTTACTATTACTTCACGAAGTGGAATGTCAAGTGCCTGATTTTGATAACTAAGTTCCCTCAAAGCATGCTGGGGTTGAAGAATGGGTTTGTTTGGCTGTAGATGAGCCATGAGGACCCTGAGTTGTTAAGTTTATGAGGGGATCCAACGATTTAGTTTTTTTTTAACTTCAGGGTTGGGGTCGATGTCGACCCTTGTCATAGTTTCTCTTTTGGTTGCTTGGTCTTTATCACGGGTATTGATTGTCTTCTTTATCTTTATACAGAGTATCACAAGAAGCAGCTTACTTCGGAGGAACAAAGTTAGATTTCCATCATCTACGAGAGCGTGGGAATCACAAGATTCTTGTGATTCGACATTAATGAAGTATTTGAGAAACTCAATGGAACAATAATCGAGGGAAGAAACAGCCACTCCGTGCTAAAATGTATGGGGTGACTCAAGCAGTGCTTTTGGCTGTGAGGAGGGCCAAAAAGAGTGCTCGGGAAAAGATTTCAGAGTCGGTGCCAACCACGACCGAGGAGGGCCCTACTACAAAAAAACATTCTGTTGAGAACCCATGCACCTCCACTAGACTGCACGACAGAGTGGTTCTAAGGTGGACTCTGGGAAGGGGTCTTCGCAGACTACTCCCCTGTCTTCTCATGTGCCCCATTGATTGAAGGAAAAGAAGAAGTTGATGGATTTATATACTAAAAATATTATGATTGGTATATTATGTAAAAGGTTTATTGGTTAATATATTGGGAATCATTAATGTTGTATGTTCATCTCCTATTTGAATTGACAAACATGTATCGCAAATGATCTTATCCTCTTATCTCGTCGATATGGAGATCATACGGTGTGTAGTAGATCACAGAAGATTGTATGGATCGCTTGACCTAGCGAGATATAAATAGTTATCGTAATAGAGACAGTCCCATGATAGACTATCGGTATAGGATACAGCATATGCAGTAATAAGCAGTTTATCTTGGTTTCTTGGTATGCTGGTGCGTGCAGTACGCATTGATAGAACCTAAGTTAAGATTTCATTAATGAAATCTTGATCTTGATGGCTTGATAAAATTCTAACCCTAATGAAGATACGGATGTATATATAGATTTGTGTGTCACTTTAATATACTATGGTGGAGAGTTCTAGTTGAACTCGTATATCTATAACTTGGGTGGTAGTAGTTTGTGTATGATTTTCTATGACTGGAACTAGGTAACCATATTCAGTATAGGATGGTCACATTCCTTGAGTAGCTCAAAAGGTCCATTATACTGAAGTCGTGCAGGCTGATTAAGTTCAAACATAAGTGAAAAGGGTTGAGTGGATTGTAAAATATTAATTGATTTTAGAGCTTGTCAGATCTCAAATCAGTTAATGAATGTCTGTAGCCTTAAATATGGGGATATACGGAGCCTATGCAACCCGTTCCTCATAACGTGATAGCAAAGAGGTAGGACAATATTGAATCTCTTGTGGCATGATTCAATATTAATTAATTAAATATATTCTGGGTTGAATATGAGAATTAATTAATTGATAGAACTCTTTGCTATTTGCATTCTGGTCCCTGGTGTGGCTCATGTAAAGCTCAAGCCCATCTAAGACCATATTTCTCCTCTAAATACCCCTCAGGTTCTCAAATCACGACTCACCATAATATCATAAATTGCTGAGCAGGAAACCAGTAATTGGGCGATTTTGATCTGAGAAGAGGGAGGAAATTCTGCTTCTCGATAGGCACTAAATCCAGAGGAAATCTTCACCAGATTTTTAGATCAGTGGTACGATACAAATCAGAAGATCTGATCTGGAGGATCTGTTTCTTCTTCTCTCTCTTAGTTTTTGAAATTAATTATTTAGTTTCAAAAGATTTAATTCCTTCATCTTGTAAGAATAAAATTTTGTTGCGCAAGAAAGAGGATTGAAGATCAAATCCCTGTGCAACCAGTTCATACGATCCAGGTATTCCGCATAAACCATCTTAAGTGATTCAATAGGAGCATGCTAGGATTAATCATAGGCATAAAAATTTATTTTGATATCCAATGTTCAACCTGGGTTATGGATTGGCAATTCAGTGTTCCAGCAATCCCTTCAATTTGTATCAGAGTCAGGTCTTATTGAATTGCTATGAATGGATGTTTTGTATGGTTTTTGTCCCTCATGGTTCTCGGGTTAATTCGCCCATTTATAAGGATTCATTTTTAATCCACGAGATAAATTCATGGTTAGATTTGTTTTCAAATTGTAGTAGGATGTTTTTCCTTGTAATTCAATTATAAAATATATCTGTAAAAATAAAGAAGACGAAGAACGCAAAGAACACGAAGAACGAAGACAACCACATGATGGAGGTATAGAATGACGACAGACAGGCAGTGGGCGATGTGCGCACGGTGGAGACCTAGGTTCCCTGTGCACGCGGCAAAGCTATACATCTGCAATGTCGGGGCTGTGTTTCTTCTACATCTCGCGGACGATGGGGATGGCGGCTCAGTCTGGGGTTCCGCGCAGCACCGCATCGCATGGATGAACCCCAGGGTTCACGTGCAGTGCACGTGCAGGCTGAGCCATGCATCTCTTGTGCGGTTCTGCACCTACTGCGACGAGCTGCAGGTGGTGAGCGACGGCAGTAGGTGGTAACTTGCGGCGGGTGATGCTCGTAGAAGGGTCGGGGTGGCAGATAGGTAGCCTGCCGAAGGTGGTAATAGACCGCGTGATGCTTTGCGTGGTTGCTGCATGTTTTTTACAGTTTTCCCTAAGGCGGTAGATAGCCTGCCGAAGGTGGCTGGCCGGTGGTGGCCTATTAGGTTGTGTACATGCGGGCTTTTTGTTCATGGTGTGTACACGGGCCCAATTGTCCAATTTTCTGATCGATCAAATCTTTGAGGCCCAAATTTAAAAAAATAAATCAAATCTCAGTCCAAGTAGTGGGAGCCCAGTCGAAGATCTGTAAATTAAATCAAAACTGTAATATACAGGATTTAATTTGTATTTTGTATCATGGGGCCATGAGAATATTTTAGATTTGTTTTATTATCTGTTCTCGCATGATATATGTCTTTTAGTAATTGCGCAGCATCCAAGCATGTTATATATAATAGGAAGCACGTTTACTGCTTATTATTTACTGCTTTTGAAGAATTCTTATGTGATTTATTTATTTCATGAGGTTAAATTATGTCTATAAATTTGGTGTTCTTGCGCGGCATGGTATAATTTTAGCAATGTCATAATGTATAGCAACATGAAATAATCTGTGCGCAATTAAACCTTATGAATTAAAATTGCTAAGCTATTTTATTTATAAAGACCTCCAAAAAGGATCTCTTATTAGAAGTGGATAATCTAATAAGTAATCATCTACTGTATAGCTTGATTATTTTATTATTCATATGTTCTAATAGATGAGATTTCTTAAAATAAACATTTAATTCATGTGAGAAGTGGGAGCTCATGCGTAAACGTCTACATGTATAGCTTGCATATTAGATCTTTCACAAGTTCTCTAGGATCGATCTTTATATGGGAAGGTTGGCTTTGTGGTATGCTAGCTTAGATATTATTCGGAGTATAACTCATTTGTGATGTCCCTGCTCAGTAGGATAACATGGTCTTGGTTAGTCTTCAATTATTAATTTCATTTATCTAAGGAAATTGACACAGATTGGAATTAAAATACTAGAATTGAAAGAAGCAGTTTGGTCAAGTGTTTATTTGTAAATGTCCACATGTATGGATTGCAATAAAACTACTTGGACTATTGGAGGAAACAATAATATTTATTTATCATAAGGATGCAATATTTATTTGTTTTAATAGTTTGCGGTTATGTTTTAATTTCTGCTTTAATTTATTGCTTTTAGACATGTTTATATCCCACGTGGTAAACCTCTTATCACTGAACCCATTAACTGGTCCAAACATTCCTGAATGGAGATATTGCTTCGAGTATATTCTCTAGTTTGAGGATCATGTGTATATACATTTTATGGATCCACTAGTTCCTCGGTATGAGGAGGTTTCAAAGCTTAAGCAGCAATTCCATGACAGATGGGTAGCTTTTCATGATTTCTCTTACATCATCATCATGAACAGTCTCTCTAGAGATTTGAAACTCAAGTATAGAAGCTTCTGCAGTACTGTTGAGATCTGGAGAGATCTTGTAGCAGTATATGGCTAGGTGGAATGAACTATCTGTTGGGATTGTATACTGAAAGCATATGTGATTAAGTGTTTTGTACACTGGTCTTCATATATGTGTTGCTACAACAATGCTCGCTGTCTGATGAAAAAAACGTACAACAAACCATAATATCCTAGTATCTCGCCTATAGGGATGACCATATGGTGTGTAGGAGATCACAGATGATCATATGAGTCGTTTGACCTAGCGAGATATAAACAGTATCACAGCTGAGACAGTCCCTGGATAGGCTGTCGGTCTAAATTGCGGCACATCGGTTCATAAGTGAGCTTATCCTAGCTACTTGATGTGTCGGTACATGATTATGTATTGATGGGATCAACAGTGGGATGTGCCATTCTCATTGACATATGAATGAGCCAGATCCCTAACATACTTCCTATGATCTTAAACCTAACTAAAGGATAAGGGGCACACACAGATTGACCACACTTTAATTTACCATGGTGGCGAGTCTTACATGTACTCTAATACTCGTATTTTGGGTGTTGGCAATTTGTGTGTGGCTTGCTTAGGCTGGACGTTTAAGTAAGCATATCCGTTTCAGGATGGTGACATTCCCTAAGAAGCTCACAAGGTTCATTATGCTAAACCCTGCAGGTTGAATTATTTAATTCAGGCATAAGTGAAAAGGAGTGAGTGACATTACTCAGGAAATAAGAGATTAAGTAATTATGGCTGATTGTCATAAGCCAAATTAATTTGGTGCAGTCAGCATTGTTACCGTGGTGAAGGTTAAAACAATGTTTTATTAATTAATTATGTTCTGGGTGAACAAGGAAGAATTAATTAATAAAGAGGGCCCACTTTATTATTTGCATCTGGTCCATGGTCTAGCCCATGAACTGCTCAAGCCCATTAGGGTTAAGGTTTCTCAAAACCCTAACACTATATATAGGCCTTCTCTCTATCAGATCAGTAGTGAGATTTCAGTATATTTAGAGAAAAGAGAGAAACGGCGCGGCTGATCTAGAGGGAGAAACTGATCGATTTCTCCAGATCTCGGATCCAAATTGGTAGATAATCCTCACCAGATTTCCAAGGAGAAAGGGAACAGATCAGAAGATCAGATATGTAGGAACAACTGTCCACCGCCATTGTTCAGATTCAGATCCAGATTTACTTCCTCATTTTATTCTCCGATCTAGATCTGTAGATCAAACGTTGAAGATCAGGTATTCCTAAATTCCATCCTCTGCAATTAATTTTGTAGGAGCATGCATAGGTTCGCATGGATTATTTAATTAAAATTTATTTTTGATATCCTAAGAACGATCCTTGGCAAGAATTTAATTAATGGCAACTCATGTTGTCCATCGTAGACTCAAACCCTATAATTGGTACAGAGCCAGGTTCATATTCTTAGGCTCTATCTTGGATAAATTGAAATTAAATAAATATGTATGTTCATGGATGAATTTAAATTGTCGTGGATATTTTTGTTCTCATGGCCTTCTCGTTTTTGGATCTGATTTTCACCACGAGAAAATCCGTGGTAAAATTTAATAGGGAAAATCAAGTAATAGATTTAGATCTATTTTTGTATTTTCTATTTTTTTTAAATATGTAAAATTCGGAGATCTGGAGAAGCCAAGAACACGAAGAACATGCGACAATTTTCTGCATCGACCCAGTTCAATCCAGTCGGCACGGCGCCGCCGCCGGCAGCGGCAAGGGTGGCGGCTTTAGGCAGAAATGCTTGTGGCTGGGCCACGCCCAGTTTCCTTGGCTGCAGCGCGCGGATCCGGCGAGGAGTGCAGGTGACTGCAGGCTGTGTAGAGGTGGTTGGTGTGGCAGCACAGCCGCGCGCGACTGTGCGCGACGGTTATGGAGCAGTGCGGATTTTGCCGCAATTGCTGCTGCTCTGCTCGACGCCTATGGGCTCACTGGTGCTGCAGGTGGTTTGCGACCATGGCCGAGGGTGCGGTGGTGTTGGCAGGCGACGCAGCAGGGCCGCACGTTGTTGCGCGCGGTGGTGGATGGTTGCAGTGTGGCGCGGCAGCGGTGGACTTGTAGCAGCTCGTCGGAGGGCCACGCGCGATGCACTTGGCTTCGTCTGCTGTTGATTCTGCGAGTTCAGCGACGTTCGCCGGCGATGGCAACTGGAGGTGGCTGGGCTGCGGGCGCGCCCGATGGCGACTGCTGGGGTGCGAACTCCGGCCGCTGACGGCGGCCAGAAAGGCGGCGCGGCGGGCTGGCGGCTAGGGTTTGCAAACCCTAGGGTTTTGCTGCCCGGGCTGTGGCTCGGGCCGGTCAGCTCGGAGGCGGCCCACAGTCTGAAAATTAGGGTTTGTGTTGCTGTTTGGGCCTGAACCCTAATTTGAAGCCCAATTGCTGTTGATGCAATTCAAATCAGATTTCAAGTACATTGGAGGCCTAGTTTGAAAATCTTTACTGAAAAATAAATCTTGTAATAAATTAGATTTAATTATTTTTTAGTTGTAATCGCATCTGAGGGGCCACGAGAAATTTTATTTGTGTACTTAATTATTTCTCGTACTGATGTGATTTATTATGTGCGCACTAGTAAATAATAGGCAGCATGATTATTTGCTTTAATTATTTACTGTTTAAGCATGTTGTAATTTTTAAATTATCAAGCATGCTTTATGATATTTGTTTTATGTTTTAAATTGTGTCTATAAATTCCGAGATTTATATTAATTTATGATGGAATTTTAGATATGACATAATTTATGGCAACATAAAATAATGTGTGCGCATGAAACCTTTAGAATTAAAAATACTAAGCTGGATTTTGGTTCCATTCTAACCAAGATCATTAGACCTCCACAAATATGACCTCTCACTGGAAGTGAGGCATCTTGAAGCGTAAACGTCTACTCAAGTAGCTTGCGTTAGAGGTCCTTCACCAGGTCTAGTGCGATGAGGTTTCTAAATAAAACATTTAGTTTGAGATGAGAAGTGGGAGCCTCTGAGTAAACGTCTACTCAAGTAGCTTGCATTGAGAAAACTTTCACTAATCTCTAAGATTAAACTAAATGAGATAACAAAGGATGTGAGGGGCATGCGGCATGGGTCCAGTACGTATGCTAAATCGCTCTAAACGTCCGAAGTTAGGCTTGTTGTTATTTTGGCTTAGATGTTGCCTGGAGTATAACTCATGAATGATGTCCCTGCTCCGGATAGGTGAACATGGCCTTGGAATCTCCAATATTAATTTCTTTTTCTTAAGATACCTGACATGTTAAGAAATTAAAGGACCTATTTTGGTCTGGTTGAGCGTTTGCCGTAAACGTCTACTCAAGTAGCTTGCGGTAAATTAGCTTGGGCAATTGGAGGAAGCAAATTGCATTGTTTTATCTAAAGGTTCTATGCATATTTGTTTCAATTGTTCGTAGTATGTGCTTACTTTAATTCGCTTATTTGTTTTCAGATATGTCTATTATTGCATCGCTCATCAATTCAATCATACACAATTCCTTGACTGGTCCGAATTTTCCTGGATGGAAAAGTGACATTGTCAAGATCTTGGATTCATTTGGACATTTGTTTGTTCTGCAAACTCCCTGTCCGAGTTCGTCGACTGATACATCTTCCGATGAGGAGCGTGCACAGTATCACACGTGGATGTGGTCGAATGGCATGGCCAGACAATATATCTTGGCTGGTATGTCAGATGCACTGCGTCCTCGTTATAGTGATGTATGGCTTGCGCATGACATTATGCGACGTCTTAACGTAGCATATGGCGGACTTGATGGACATGCTAGATCCAGTCTTATCAAGCGTATTGTAAAACAGAAAATGGGTCAGAACTGTTCGGTACGTAAACATGTGGAATCACTCATCCAGCTCATATGTGAGTACACATTAATGGGTGGTCAAATTGACAGTGATGTGAAAATTGACTTGATACTCAACACGATACCGAAGTCATTTGATGACTTCAGAATTTCTGTTGAGAAAAACAAGAGTGAGTATACTGTTCACAGTCTGCTCAAGGATCTTGTATCAACAGAAGCTTCTTCAGTCTTTTATGTGAGTCACTCTGATTTGCTTCCGATTTGAAAGAGTGATGTCAAAGAAAGAGGAATGAAGGAAGCAGTGGGAGCAGTCTTGCCTTATCAGTTCATTCCAGATCCCTTGCTAAAAGTTCTTCTAAATCGCGTCATAATGACATGAAGAAGAAGAAGAATGGTGAAGGAGAGAACAAAGGAAAGAAAGATAACAAGAAGGACAAATGTTTCAAGTGTGGCAATAGGGGTCACTAGAAAGTAAATTGTCCAAGTTTGGTAACTAAGGGACAAGGCACGTCATCTTTTGCATTGCTTGTTAAAACATGTTTAGTATCGGTTTTCTACTCCTTAGTGGGTAGTGGTAACTGAGGTCACTAATCGTGTTTGCTACACTTTGCAGGGAATCAAGCTTATGGCTTGAAGATGGCGGGATTACCATCTCCAAGATTGATGTTGGAAGTTGCTACTTCAACTGATGGAGATTTTACTTTGAGTTTATGTTGAAAACTCTATTTTAATTCAAGTTTCTGAAGAGATGTTGTTTTGGTTTTGATAAACATATTTTTCATCTATTGGATTATCAGTTATTCGATAGAGTTTTTCTATCATAATGAATAATAGTGTTATCTATTATGGATGATTGTCTCTTCATTACTTGATTACATAAACTATCAGTGTTCTAAGGTATAATTTAAAGAATCTCTATAGAGATAGGTTACATCAGTCTAAGTAGTTTTAAGTAATTCATGGAATTATGAATTCAATCCAGGTATTCCTAAGAATGGTACTTATGACAACTACTTAGAGGTATAAGATGGTAACCTGGCCTTTTAATAGGCGATTGTATCTCTATAGATTATTTCTGTTTGCTCTGGTTTGCTGGTTAGAGTCTATTTCCGCAGTTGCCTTAACAGGCATTGATACTGTAATCATTTAAGATTTGGATATGTTTATCTAGTTCACTACAAGTCTTAGTCTCTTACTTTAATCAAGAGCGTTCAAGACTAAGGTAGAGAATAAGTTAAACAAGACCATAAAAACATTATGGTTCATTCATAATGGTATATCTTAAGTGATGGGGTTTTACAGTATCTGGCAGAGCAAGAGGATTACATCCCAGTTAACTACACCTATTATTCCTCGATTGGGATTGTGTAGGTAAAACGAAGATTCCTTAAAAGTTTTTAAGTTATGCCAGCTTTGCCTAATTTCCGTTTTGGGAACAACACCAAAAGCAGTTGTGTGTTTGCTTAATCTAGTGCCTTCTAAGTCAGTTCCAAATACCCTAGCAAACCTTGACTCTGTCAAAAGGGCAATGATGGGTAATTCGACTGTTAAGCTGATATAGGACACTGATTGTTTGGAAGAAAGGTTTTAGCTAGTACTGCTTTGTGGGCTATTCCAGGTAAATGAAAAAGATGGTTGCTTTGTTTATCCTAGATACAAGCAAGTTGTATAGGATGAAACCATGAATCCAAATGTGAGATTGTTCTCTAACGTTTTAGAGAAGACAATTCAAATCCATCAGGAAATACCCCGTGGCATATTGAGCATACCTTGGAAGGTATGGTACCAATTGCACGGTCACCTGTGTAAGGTGGTAAACCACAAATTAATGCACCATTAACTGACAACGTAAAAGGAGCATCGTTGCAGTGGGAGGATGCCTTAACAAGCTTAATGATACTAGTTCGTGGAAACAGTCTCTGGACTTGTTCCCAGCTTAACAAACAACATCGTACTTATCCCTTAAAGCGCAACGAAGTTGTTAAGACAAAAGATGCAGTTTAATGACGTCAAGTCATGAATTCAAAAATGAATCAGTAAAGGTTATGGTTGTATATCAGGATCAGTGATTGCCAAATAACTTTCTAGCTATAGGCAAATGATTGATATACAAAAAAAATACTCGAATGGTAACCTAGTATATTCGAAGGTCTAGGTTAGTGAGCAAGGTATGTTTCACAACAAGACCTTCTCACTGGTTGCAACTATTAAACCTATTCGAATTCTTTCAACCATAACAGGACATATGAATCTAAGTATCTGGAAGATAGATGATATCATCCGTATTTTATAAACGGATACCTTGATAAAAGGTGATGACATCTATGTGCAACAACCAGATAAGTTATGTTCGGTATGGTGAGAAGCATCGTGTCTGGAAGCCAAGGAAGTTCAAGTATGAACTTAAAGGAGCTTCAAAGTCATGAAACAGACATTTTGATATTGTCTATCAAGAATGAGAGTTTCATGTAGCAGTTATGTGTCAGCAAAAGCGTGGTTTTCCTTGCACATTATGCAGATAATATTTTCACATTCGGAAACGGTGTGGAGATATTGTCAGGCATAAAGGATGGTTATCCGAACAGTTTCAGAAGCACGACTGATGAGATTTTGGGACAACTTTTGAATTAAAGTCTTGTGTTGTCACAAGAAAAGAATGTTCAGGTATCTCAAGTCGCTTAAATTGATTCTGTGGTGAGTCGTTCATAATAAGAAAGATTGTTATCTTTCTATATTGTAAATGAACGAAGTTAGATATCTGTAATGCTATAAACATGTTAAACAAATATCAGTTCAACTCTGGATAGGCACATTGGTTAATGAATGAGCTTTGTGAGTTGAATGGCATCGGATATCCATGAGGATCATAAGGAAAGGAAATCGACCTCTAACTATGTGTTGGCCTTGGAGGAGGAGTTATAGTAATCTAACACAAAATTGTGTTGCGGATTCTGGTATGAAGGCTGAGTTTCTGACAGCTTCATTAGCTTTGCAAAAAGCAGTATAACTCCGGTGCTATCCTCTAGAGGTGTGTGTTCTGAGTTTGCCTAAATCACATGGAATTGTGATCATGTTGGTGCAATGACAAACTCAAGGGAACCCAAGACTCACAAGGTGGTGAAACACAGAGGATGTGTGGTATCACATCGTACGAGAAATTGTGACAAGAGGTGACGTGAATGCAGTGGGAGTGATTGACAGTATAGACACACTTAATACTTTGATAAAGCAATGGTATTATGCATTAAGTATAAGTGGGAGATTGTTGGGATTGTATCTGAAAGCATATGTGATTAAGTGTTTTGTACACTGGTCTTCATATATGTGTTGCTACAACAATGCTCGCTGTCTGATGAAACAAACATACAACGAACCATAATATCCTATTATCTCGCCTATAGGGATGACCATATGGCGTGTAGGAGATCACATAGGATCATATGAGTCGTTTGACCTAGTGAGATATAAATGGTATCACAGCTGAGACAGTCCCTGGATAGGCTGTCGGTCTAAGCTGCGACACATCAGTTCATAAGTGAGCTTATCCTAGCTACTTGATGTGATCAACAGTGGGATGTGTCATTCTCATTGACATATGAATGAGCCAGATCCCTAACATACTTACTATGATCTTAAACCTAACTGAAAGATAAGGGGCACACACAGATTGACCACACTTTGATTTACCATGGTGGTGAGTCTTACATATACTCTAATACTCATATTTTGGGTGTTGGCAATTTGTGTGTGGCTTGCTTAGGCTGGACGTTTAGGTAAGCATATTCGTTTCAGGATGGTGACATTCCCTGAGGAGCTCACAAGGTTCATTATGCTAAACCCTTCAGGTTGAATTATTTAATTCAGGCATAAGTGAAAATGAGTTAGTGGTATTACTCAGGAAATAAGTGATTAATTAATTATGGCTGATTGTCATAAGCCAAATTAATTAATGAATGTCTAAAACCTTAAATATGTGGTCATGTTAGTTTGGTGCAACCCGTTCCTAATAACGTTGTAATGATGGGGCGAGTCAGCATTGTTACCGTGGTGAAGGTTAAAACAATGTTTTGTTAATTAATTATGTTCTGGGTTGAACAAGGAAGAATTAATTAATAAGGAGGGCCCACTTTATTATTTGCATCTGGTCCCTGGTCTGGCCCATGAACTGCTCAAGCCCATTAAGGTTAGGGTTTCTCAAAACCCTAACACTATATATAGGCCTTCTCTCTATCAGATCAGTAGTGAGATTTTAGTATATTGAAAGAAAAGAGAGAGAAATGGTGCGGCTGATCTAGAGGGAGGAACTGATCGATTTATCCAGATCTCGGATCCAACTTGGTAGATAATCCTCACCAGATTTCCTAGGAGCAAGAGAACAGATCAGAAGATCAGATTTGTAGGAACAACTGTCCACCGCCATTGTTCAGATTCAGATACAGATTTACTTCATCGTTTTATTCTCCGATCTAGATCTGTAGATCAAACGTTGAAGATCAGGTATTCCTAAATTCCATCCTCTGCAATTAATTTTGTAGGATCATGCATAGGTTCGCATGGTTTATTTAATTGAAATTTATTCATGATATCCTAAGAACGATCCTTGGCAATAATTTAATTAATGGCAACTCATGTTGTCCATCGTAGACTCAAACCCTACACTATCAGTTATGATCTTGTGAAGGATCACGTTTGCAAGAAAATATCTGAGGGAAGTTTGGTGACTTTGCATGTCATGAACAAGTACCCATAGAGAGGTGGATGTATTGATGCTACGGAAACAACAAATATCATCCAGAACTCTTCCTGAATCTTTTAATCACTTTATTGTTGGGTATACTGTGTACCCCCTTGGTCTTAAAGTTATTTGCAATAGTTTTGGTGCATCAAAGCTAACATGTCTAGTTTCTAGCAACTTAGAGTTGTGTCGAAAGTGTAGATGTCCTCTATAGGATGATTATTTTCAAGTTGTAATAGAGTTAGAGATCATCGCTGAAGTTTGTTAAAGGTTTTAGCAAAGTTCGAAGAGATTGCTAGAAGACTCAAGCAAAGTGTGAAAAGATTGCTAAAGGACTCAGCAAACACAAAGATTGCTATGTGTTGGTCCCATATCAAAGTACGTGTAATGTGCAGTGGAAGTATTCAAACAGTTAAATACACTCTAAATATGAGAAGTTCAATTTATAATTAACGCAGTTTTTGCTTAGCAGTTTTGAAAACACAGTTTACGTTAGCTAGCAGATTAGATTAATAGTTTTGCATGTACTAGCAGTCAACAGTTTATACGCTTCAACACTTACACGATAAGTTTTGAAGGTTTCAAGATATAGTTGAAAACTTTAAAGTGCATAAGGTAAATAAAACTGTAAACGACACAGGATATTTATAGAGGTTCGGAGCCTTAAGTCCTACGTCCACTCGTCGGATATCAGATCCGATAATTCATTAAGTTATGAAGATACAATCCTCACGATCTATAGCCAGTTGCTGTAGAAACCTCTGTCCACAGCACAATGGATCACTCGCCTAGGCAGCTGTACTTCACTCCTTCTTCAGTGCGTCAAAGGTTCTGCATCTTCTCTGTGGACCGGCTCAAAGTTGGACTGAGGAAAGACCTCCATTTTCCTTCTTCGGTAGGTTGGATGATTGTGTTCTTCCCAGAACGTTCACTGGTCGGGAGTTTCCCATAATAACCTATTCTTCCTTTGCAAGATCAGGCTGCTATGTTCTTACTCAGAAAGTAAGAACACCAAGATAGTAGATTAAGTCAGCCGACTTAATCCTCGTATACTCAAAAAGTCACACAGTGAATTCCAATGATTCTGTAGCAATGAATGCTTCGTGTTTAATAAATGAACCACGATATTAATGTCTTCTCCATTGATTGCGTTTAATGCTTGAACTTTAGTTTCAGCAGAGAGACAATCAATGTGTCGGAGATTCAAATCTGCGAAGGTATTCAAATGAGCAGAGAGGCAAAGGTTTTTATGTCTCTGTTGTTCCCGCTATTTATAGGTGAGACACCAGAAAATAGCCGGTAGAGACATAGGAAAGGATGTCCAATCATAATCCATACTCTTCTAAAAAGTCGCTTGTCTTTCTGCTTTTTCTGCTACAATGTCCTGCTTTTCTGAGCAGTTTGTACTTGTTGTGTCAGACGTCGAACAACGTTGTACACCAGTCGCAGCTGAGTATCTGTCTGTCTTTGATCATCGACTTCTTTGAAGTTCTCCTGCGACTTGTTCGACATCTTGCCATGCATTCCTTGACGTGAAACTGTCTTGGTCTGAAACTGTGAGCGCCTCTCAACAGTTTCTATGTGAAGACTATGTCCACAGTTTTTGTGACCTTGCTCTGCTTGTCTTCGTCTTGTATATTCGACAGTTATCTCGTCTGAATGGCCTCTTCTTCAAAACTGATCCACAGTTTTGATGGTTCCCCTCTTCCTAGACTATTACAACTCAATCATCCTATACAAGGATTACATGAGGTAATAACTCTAAGAACTAGACTTTGGTACATAGTTTTGATACATCAAAACATCAAATTAAGGTAGGATTTCTACATCAATACCTAAAAATTTCCCCATTTTTTATGTTGTCAAAACCATACCTCTAAGTCTATCTAAGTCGTTGAGAAGATGCAGTTAATCTGAGTTTACAAATTTTTCTATCTAGCACTACTCAGAATTGTGCCTCTTCTGAAGAGATTCGTGAACTAAATCACGAAATCCGTTTGCCAAGGATCGTTAATTGGAATATCAAAAATAAATTGCTATGCCTATGAACAATCCTAGCAGAAGGTTTATGCGGAATACCTGGATCGATGAACTCTGAAGAACGCGTTCGCGGAGATGCCCTTTGATCTTTCCCACGCACAAAGATTTGATTTCCTAACAGATTGAGGAAATAAATCTATGAAAATAAAATAATTATTTTCGAAAAAACAAGGAGAGAGAGAAGAAGAAAAATACTCCTGATTTGATCTTCTGATCTGTATCCCGACTCGATCTGAAAATCTGGTGAAGATTCTCTATCAGATCCCTTGCCCGGTTGAGAAGCAGAATTTCCTCCTCGTTCTCAGATCTTAGTTGATCACCACAGCTCCCAAAACTGGTTTGCTGTGTGCAACTTATGATCTTGTGGTGTATTGAGATCTGAGGAACTGAGGCCTATTTATAGGAAATTACTGGACTCCTATTGGGCTTGAGTTTCATGGGCCAGACCAGGGACCAAAATGCAAATAGCAAATAAGGTCTATCAATTAATTAATTATCATATTCAACCCAGAATATAATTAATTAATTAATGTTGATTCATTCCACCAGAGAATCAATACTGTCCTACCTATTTGCTACCACGTTTTGAGGTACGGGTTGCATGGGCTCGGTATATCCCCACATTTAAGGTTACAGACATTCGTTAATTAATTTAAGCTCTGACAAGCTATTTAATTAATTAACATCTTATATTCCTGAATCAATCCACTCAAACCTTTTTACTTATGCTTGAACTTAATCAGCCTGCAGGACTTAGCATAACGAACCTTTTGAGTTGTTCAGGGAATGTCACCATCCTATACTGGATGTGGTTACCTAGTTCCAGTACCAGACAGTCATATACAAACTGCTATTACCCAAGATACAGATATACAAGCTCAACTAGAGCCTTTCACTGCAACTCAAAGTAATACACAATCTGCATATACTTCTGTACCTTCATTTAGGCTTAGGATCTCGTCAATCCATAGAGATCTAGATTCTTTTAATGTCAGATAAAAGAATCGATCTCGACTTAGGTCCTTATCAATGTGTGCCCCACACCAGCATACCAAGCCATCCAAGATAAGATGCTTATTACTGTGTATGATGCAGCCTACACCGACAATTTATCCTGGAACTGTCTTAGCTGTGATAACTATTTATATCTCGCTAGGTCAAACGATCCATACGATCTTCTGTGATCTTCTACATACCGTATGATCTCCCTATCGACGAGATAAGAGGATAATTGCGTTTGCGACACACATTTGTTAATTCAGACAGGAGATGAACATACAACATTTATGATTCCCAGTATATTAACCAATCGACCTTGTACATAATATACCAATCATAATGCTTTCAGTATATAAATCCATCATCTTCTACACTCGACCTACTCTAAATGATCTTCCCCCTCAATGGGATAATACTTCTCGAATAATATCAACAATTTAGAGCAATAAGAGAAGAAGGATTGCTGATCACACTGAAAAATGTGAATTCAGCCAGACAAGAATCAAGGTAAGAGACAATGAGCAGTTGTCTTCAAACCAACAGTTTTTCACTTTTCAATAAATATGATCGATTACAAGTACATGAAAAATTTCAAAACTACAGTAATAAAAGACATTCAAAATGCAAACCAAGGCAAAATAAAATATAGTGAGATCTTGTTTTACCTATGTTTAATTCTTAAAATACAATATTAGTAAATGAACTTTATCCATACATATTTTAAATTTTTTTAGTGATATGTATTTTTTTAATTAGTTAATTTTTTCATCGTTATTATTTAGAGAAAAATGTAAGATAAGTGTTTAAGCAAAATGATTTTACAAAGGTTAAAAATGTATTATGCCAAATAGATATCCACATTTTGTAATGCTGAAGTTATATACTTAATCATCACATAATTAATAATGTATGGTTTTAAGTTTTTTATGCTAAGCCCCACAAAATGAAAGTTCTCTATCTGCCACTCTGATTGTTAGTCAGCAATAAACATACTTGCGTGATTAGGAAATGGATTTCAGGTTATGATATACTCTCTCCGTCCCGATTATTTGGTTCATTTTTCTTTTTTGGGGTGTCCCATTTATATGGTTCATTATCTAAATTTAGTATTGTTTTTTGCATGTGTTTACAAATTTACCATTATAAATTAAACATAATTAATAGAGTTATTATTAATAGTTATTGTTAAATAAGGGTAATTCAGAAAATTTGTTTAAATATTTAATGTGTTCATAAATAAGTTTTGACATTCGTGCAAATTAAAATAGGACCAAATAAATAGGACGGAAGGAGTATACATTATTATGGATAACACCAACTCTTTTCCTAATAACGTGGAATCCTCATCATTGAATAAAAATAAATAAATAAATAATCAGAATTTGACTATTGAAGTTGAAAGTTGAGAAACCTATATTTAATGTCAATTAATTAATGTGTACACATCCATGAGTGTTGTGAACACCCCCTTTCTCTCTCAACCTTTTATACAATGATATATTTTAATGATAAATAATTAAATTTAAATGTTCCAATTTAGTTTGGGAATGGTGTGAAAGTGTGAACACTCCTTTGTCTCTTCTCTTTTTTGTATAATGATATTGTTTTATATAGCTTTAAAATTATGGTCAATTCTAAAAGTAAGAAAAACTAACGTGCCAGGTTTTCCACGTGAATTGCTCTTCAATGGAAATCCATATTGTCAAAATATTTCAATCTATTCTAAATTATTAGTGAGTTTCCCAATCTATCCAAAAATCTTAAAACTAAAAATATCTAA